>JAZGTJ010008556.1:0-20805 GCA_036877575.1 Botia almorhae
ATTGGTAACAAAGCAGATCTGGAAGCCCAGCGAGATGTCACATATGAAGAGGCCAAGCAGTTTGCTGAGGAAAACGGTAAGGTTGCGTGTTGGAGCATTGAATGTCTTTTATTGTCGTCACTAACTGAAGAACCGATTGGACCGATAAAAATGTCAAAACTTTTGGACTTCTAAATTTATGCTAGGCTAATGGAAATATGTAACGCATGAGTTGTGAGTCTCACTTTCACATCTTCAATTTTTTAAATAGGTTTGTTATTCCTGGAGGCAAGTGCAAAAACGTAAGTGGCTTTTAAGACCGCGCACTGATGGAGTTTAATCACTTTATCTGTACGGTGTCTAGCGTGATGTTTTAGCTGTTATTAGCATCTTTGTAATTGTCCATCACACAGAGGTGAGAATGTGGAGGACGCGTTCCTTGAAGCAGCAAAGAAGATCTACCAGAACATTCAGGACGGCAGTCTGGATCTGAACGCGGCCGAGTCCGGGGTCCAGCACAAGCCCACCGCTCCTCAGGGTGGAAGGCTCAGCAGCGATGCACAGCCCCAGAAAGAGGGGTGCAGCTGTTAATGACCATGGAGACTTCATTCTCTCTCTCTATACCCTCCCACCTCCACCTCCCACTATATCCAAAAGCCCCTCCCCTTCCAGTATGATTGGTCATGGAGTTTGGGGCCAGATGGCTTTGAGAGATGGATGTGTAACGTCATTAATTCCCTCCATATCCCTGCCCTCCTTCTCTTCTCCTCATCTCCTCTGTCTTCCCTGTCTCATTTTGCTTATTTCTCATGCGGGCACATCCCTGTGCTCCCAGCAGGCGCTCGAGGGAGTTCAAATCCACCACTGAACACTAATCCAGAGGAGAGATGATGATTGTTGAGAAACTGCAGAGTTGCTGGGTTTAACCTTTACAGACATAATGTGCGTAACTCAAAACTAAACATCTGGTGTACAGGAGCTGTCTGAATGCTAGCGTAATGTAAATGAAATATTGGCAAACGTTACTGGTGTTGACATGATGTCAGAAGCGATCAGGAGAACTTGCGTCCACATTGTATGTAACATTGTTTAAAAAAACATCCAAAAACAAAATATCGTATTCTGTTTTAAATTCAAGTTTTTGCAGTTCACATCAAATCACCAAATATGTATCCCTGTTTGTACCTATTCAGTAAATACTATACATGTACTATACAAGATTAGTAGTGTTTTGAAAGAAATTTCAAAGGAAGGTACATTGTAAAAAAAAAACTACTTTGGTCAGACCCAGTTATTTTAACTTTGTAACAGTAACTGTTGTAGTAATATATTAAAAGGGCGGGATGCATTTTTTTGTCCTGAGGAATGATTTCCGCACTTTGCAGTTTAATTTGGTTTCCTGAGGGCTTGAAGCTTGTTTTGCATTTCTGAGGTCTTGAGTCTGTCGTCCTGTGAGAGTTCAGATCTGCAGTCTGTTCCTGAACATCCACTAATATTTCAACCACATTTCTGTTGCAGTAGATTAGGAAACAGACCAGCATAAGCTGCACCTGTTTGGGGACCGTGTACCAAACACTCAGGCCTTCATCACATCAATACGTTCAATACGTTCATCATTTCAGTTGCCTTATTATTTGCTTTTGTTGACTATAATGTGCTGCCCGTTTTTATTTAAAATCAAAAGAATTCTAGAGAATGACTTGTAATAAATTGCAATAGAGGTTTTGCCTTTCCAAAAGCATTCCATTAAATTTATTTTCAAACACTGAACCGAATACGCTTTGAGCTGAGTTTCTTGAGGGTTTCTTAAGCATTATGTGTGATAAGACTGCTTTTAACTCCTCAGTCTGGTGGGAGTTATCAACCCCCCATAGCTGAAAATCTAAAAGGTCATCCACAAAATGGGCTGTTCACCTGCATTGAACAGGTTAAAAATGCAAAACGACACTCCAAATCTGACACATTTTTATTACATTTTTGTGTATTATGGTAGATTTCAAATGTGGAGTTGCTTTGTAAACTGAAATCATTTTTATTTTGCTCCTACTGTGTTGCTTATATCTTAATGACATCTTTATACTGCAAAAATTAACCTGCTCTTGATCTGAGGTATGTCTTCTGTAAGATTTGTTTGTAATTATGTTAATAAAGACAATACTGTAGATGGTGTGTCTGTCCACATATACAATTGATTGCACTTATATGAGCAATAATGATGAGAAAAACTAGGCAAGGAAATGAAAAGCTTATTAATTGTACATGCACACTCCGTTGTGATTTAGACAAACTGTACAAAGGGAAGTGCTATGATAAATATTCTGCATATCATGGGTTTGAATACAAGGTAATTTTTGAGGATTAATATAAACGTAATGAACCTGTTTACATTCAAATTGGGAGGCTAAAAAAGTGAAGTGTGAATGACCTCACATGATAAAATCTTCCTGTTTCTTTTGTTTGGCCGGTAATCACAAAATGTCCATATGTAAAGGCAACTGTCGACTGCAACACAAGCAGATATTGAAAAGATGCATCGCAGTTATGGTTTTAAAAAACTACAAACCTGTAAATGGCTTCATCTCTACAGCAACAAAAAACCTACAGTGAGGTTTGAACCACTTTCACAAACTAGTTTTGGTTTCCTCATTTGTGTATGGAAAATGCTGAAGCCAGCCAACTTCTGTTTGGTTTAAAGAAGTCATACTGTTCAGCATTTATTTAGACTGAGTTTGTTTAGTGGCACACATTGAGACTGCCACACGTGTCTGTGCACACCCTGACTGAATGCTGTCCTCAGTCTGCATTCTGCGTTGACTCTGAGCTTCCTGTTGAGGGAACATGCGTCTACGCAGCTGGACATGAACATCCTTGGACGGCAAAAGCAAGAGATCATTTAAAACCTATCTGGGAAATCTAAATGTATGTTCTCATGAGTTAATGACTTCTTACGATTATAAATATGTTTAAGAATATATTTGCTATAAAGCAGTTAACAGTACTGTGCCTTTAAATGGCTGTCCCGCTGTCTCAGTCTCCTAACTGCTTTCCTGCACCACCTTTTAACCTGTTGGTATCACCACCAGTGTCAACATACACGACTGACATAAGGGCGATTCAATGATAACAGACCTTCTTGGTTTTTTGAGCAGTCCATCTTACTATAACCTGTTTACCTTCACGCCCACATCTTTCATGCGACTCAACTAGTTTAACAGGCTGAGACTTACACAATGTAAATAAAGCTTATAGTCCCCACGGCGCGTGTAACACAGGGATTGTTCTCCTTCAGGCTGTCTGTCTGAGGAGGTGCTGGATGCTGACCAGAGCCCCCTTACTCTGCTGTCCAGCTCCACTCTCACCTGTGACCTTACAGATCGCAAGGTGTCTTTAATTCCACATAGCCCGGTCTCATGACGGTTTGCGCGAGCACATGCTGGTCATTAATCTTACCCATAATCACTGATAAGCATTTGTGCTTCACAAATCAACCTTGCAAAATCAAAACAAGTACAGCTAGCATAATAAGTGCGCAAAGATGCTAATCTACAACAGATATTTCAGAGGACAGATGTCTCTGCTATTTCCTGTTTGTACCGTGTCTTTAAGGCCGAGCCGCTCTTGGGAAAAGGTGCTGAGCTGTTCCTGCAGCATTCTGGCTTGTTTGTGGTTTTCTTGAGCTGTTATTTCCATAGTCAGCTGTTCCCTTTGGAGCTGTGTATGATCCTAAAAAGAGCTCAGGTCAGCTGGCTGCTTTGAGGGTTACTGTAAATAGACCATAACAAAGGTTTACAGTAAGAGCCAAACCAGAGACCTGGTAATAAAAAGGGTCATAATTTAAGTCTGTTATTATCAGATTTGTGAAACTTGTAATCAATGTAATTAAACAAAGGCTGCATAAACAAAAAACAGGATCAAAGGGTACTATAGTACATACCAATGCAATTATTTGTGAGCTTGCCTTTAATTTTACCATATTTATTCAAAATGTATTCTATAAGTGCCATGGTATACATTTACATATCTGGTAATTATTCAGTGCCATGGACCACGATATTACCATTTGAGTACTGTACAGTTTATTCACCTGCACTAGCAGCTGCCGTTGTGACCTGCTCACCTGCTCCAGCCGCAGAGCCAGAGCGCCCTCTGCTGCTTCTACTCATCCAATCGTAGCAATCTGTTTTACGGGTTGGAGGGGTAGTTGGGATCAGGAAATGACCCACAAATGATTTAATTTTGTGTTTGTAGCACAACATCAGGCTACACTGATTGATAGAGAGATCTATCTATCTATCTGGTACACATGCGTTCCTTATTCCTGCCAAGAACTACTGAAAACATATACAGGGAATGGCCTCTGACCTGCATGTAAATGGCCCCAGTTAGATTTACTTTAATGTCAAATGTAGAGATGGGCAAATCTGAAACTGATGTTACCAAAACAAAACTGCTCGGACATTTACATATCACATGCTCAGAGGACTCAGAGGAAACACTTTACAATGATGTATTTTAGGTTAATGCTAGCATAGTGTAAACCTCAAATGCTAACATTCACAGTAAAACATCATAGTAAAGTGTTAATACTCACACACCTGTGGATCATGGGCTCACAGTAACATGCGCGTCACGCTCCACAATCACACATCGGTACTAATCTTTTACTAAACTTACAAACCTTTTCTGGAGACAGAATGTTTACGTCCAGGTAAATGTAGTAGGTTGGACAGACCTGTAGTAAAGTTTCGCACCTCTTCTCGAGCTGGTCCAGTTTCTGGTTATGTTGCATCTTCAGACCCTCTGATTCTGCAGTCTCCAAGTGGACCATTTTCAGCTCTACACACGCAATATTATAACTATCTTGTAATAACGTGTAAGCTCTGTCCTTTATACAGTAAAACTCTACATAAAAAAAACCTGCACCGAAAACGAAGAACACAAAAACATCTAACAACTTGCTTTGCACACGCCACAATCCGCTGTGACAAAAGCATGGAATCTAATCACAAAGAACAATATGTTATTAGCTGTAGTTCATTTTCAAAGAATTCTCAGATGAGTTCAACCTGCCTTGTGACGTTCTGTCTCGCTCATAAAAGTCGATAAAAATGACAGTTTTCATCACTTTCTGACATTTTGTAGTACACTGTTCTCAGCTTTCAAAGTTTCGTTTTGTGCATACAAACATTTAAAGGTGTAGTGGCACAAAATTGTTGTAATGCAAGACGAGGTTATTGCGGACCATAACAAATGGTCGATTTGAAGGTAAATATGTAATGTTTTAAATGCTGCAGAGTTATGTGGTTAATGAGAATCCATGAAATGACCATATTTTGGGAAAAAGACTGTCTTTTCAGTTTTGTCTTTCAGGCTGTTTTGTTCTACAGCCTGCCAGAGATGTCTGTTGAAAAGAGCCACATTGGTGCAGAAGGTCACCACTCAGACTGCCAGAGGAATGTAAAAAGTGAATAAAGAAAGAAAATGGTGCAAAAAAAGTGGTTGAGAAAGAATTTAAAAGTATTTTAATATCAATTTTAATTTTTCAATATCAAAAGTATTTGCAAATGGTGACACATTTTGTAACGTCGTTATTGCCCCCCCGGCCTCCTATATTGAAAAGACCAGTTTGGTGTAAAAGAGCCCCCACCCCTTTTATATGTGCCTGAATTGATTGATTTTACAAACACAATTGTGCTCCAGCAACATTTCATAAAATTCTTTGTTTAATCATCATATATGTCAGGAAAAGAAAAGGGCATTTTTCTTAAGAAAGCCTACATTCCACTTGTGTTACCTTGATCAAGATGAGCGATTTATTTTTTACAGGAGATATTGTTGACAGAACAACAGGCACATAAATCATCTCTTCTGTTAACATATTTTGGCATATGCAATTTTCACGAACAGCCGCTTAATATAAAATCAAATTCAAAATCATCCAAAAGGGTGATGTATTGAGGGCAGGCGGCGTCTGAGCATGGATCCGAGCTGCGCGGCCACCACTCCACCCAAGCTTGAGAGTCCAACGGAAACTTATACCTAAAACATCATAACGAGAGAAAATGAGTTCATAAAATATTATGATGTTTCATGATGTAGGAACAAGCAGTTATGCAGCAAAAAACCCACTTGAAAGACTGATCCACTCGAATCTGCATTCGCTCTGCAGTCATGATCAGATACTGCTTGCCGACATCAAAATTTGTTGAACTGCAAGTGGCTCTTTTGATAAATTCAATCTCTGAATCTGTTTTGATATCGTCAGCTTGCTCTGTAAAACACAAAGGTTGGAAGGTCAGATTCATATATTTTAAAAAAGAAAGACTTTACTTGAACTTAGACTTCCACAAAATAGTAACACAGATCACAGGATACACTCTTGCCTTTTTTGAGGACTGCTTCAACCTTTGCTTTGTAGGTGACAAAATCTCCTGCTGCTTCAGAGGATTCAATAATCACTCTAAAAGCTGCAAACATCACAAAACGCAAGTCAATTACATTTGCCACTGTGCATGTTTACAAATATTTCTTTAATATCAAACATTGTGAGGCGAAGATGTGAACATTCACCATATTTAATGCTCTCTCTGCACACATCCCTCATGCGCTGCTCAGCAGTGATCCCAGGATCAATTGTAGATTTGAAATGGCAGCATTCCGCTAATTTTGAGGAAAAGCACCAATAAATTGTTCAATGTTAACGCACTAATATTGAACTCATTGCAGACATGTGGTCTGATATACTAAGTTCACACTCTTTGATCTTTTTATGCTATACACCATAAATTAAAGGTGAAAATATCACCTGGTCTGTTGCAGGCATCACAGCCTGCAGCTTCAGACTTCCAGAAGTTTATTTATTTTAGTTGATTATTGTTTTACTTTGGTTAGTTTTTCAGATACTGACTATATAGATACTTTTTGTGTTCATTTTACATTTCAGATAACATATTAAATGTGTTCAAATCAATTGTTAATCTGATCTGAAATGAATTTGGTTTGGTATGCAATAATAACACTGACAGCTGTGTGTTGTGTGTGTATGGTGTGTGTGTTTGGCTAACCTGCCATACACTGGCATTGGTCTCTCTCACAGAGTCGTAATAGCCTGCGACTTTCTTTGTAGTAGTACTTTGTACACTGATCATCTACAGAAAGTCAAATGAGAAATGCTTGTCTTACAAAATAAACTATAACCAGTTTAGTTTAGACATAAATCCTTTGAACGTCATTTTGCAGGCAGGCGCGTGTGGAATCACTATACCTGGGGCATTAAATTCATAAATTTTGAACACAGAGGCACTGGTCATGCCGGTTTCAAACTCCTCTTGAATACGGAAACCAACGCAGTAGAACTCGTCTGACGGTATCTGCGTAATTAGCGAGATGTATGCTAGAATGTTCTACGGAACACACGCTGTATTGTAATGCAGTAATGAGATGTGTGTTGATCAGTGATGCTCACAGAATCTATCTGAAGGATGACTTGGTCCCCCTTGATTTCGTAGTTGGAAAACCGAGACTCAAGTCCATTCTGGTACTGCAAAATTAAAAAGCATTAAAAGCGTCACCAGGATTATCAGGAAGAACAGATGACCGGAATGAACGTTAATCTCTTACCATGTCTAGATCTTCCTGGACTGGACTCACTCCAGTTGGCAAATTAATTTCCATCACAGTGAGTCCTGCCTCTCTTTCAACTGAATTTTCCAGTGGTTTGTATCTTTATGCAAAATGAAAGGAGGCAGTACATTTTTTTAAATACGTTAAAAATACATCTCATGCACTTTAAAATGCACAAAAAGGCAATTGTATACACTAGCTATGGAAGCGCATAGTAAAACTCTATATGAAACCTGCACCGAAAGCGAAGAACACAAAAACATTTATCCACTTACTTTGCACACGCCACAATCCGCTGTGACAAAAGCATGGGATCTAGTCACAAAGAAAAATATGTTATTAGCTGTAGTTCATTTTCAAAGAATTCAGTTGATGAGTTCAACCTGCCTTGTGACGTTCTGTCTCGCTCATGAATGTCGATGGAGATATCAAAATGACAGTTTTCATCACTCTCTGAAATCTCATAGTACACTGTTCTCAGCTGTCAAAGAAAGTATGTTGCAAACATTCAAAGATCAAATGTTCCTGAAACGGCGAAAATGAACCTCTGTGATAGAACCAAACGTTCACTTACTTTGGCGAATGACACGCCAGAGGTCATTGCTGTTTTGATGACGATATCGTCATTTTCGGTCACCTTTTCAAAGAACAAAGAAGCGTTTTTGCATTCCGCTTGGAAATGGCAGAATTGATCCTATCTGGAAAATGTCAAATCTGACCTCTATCGCTTTAGCCATTGGTTTCTGCTGAGTTAGTTTGATGCTGTGGATTTCCTTCTTCGTCTTGTATTCAACTTTGAGCATCATGTCTAAGACAGCTTGTTTGGCTAAGAGGCTGTATCGGGAAAGGGCCTCCAAAGTTAGAATAGTGTCCTGGAAATAAGAGCACAGACGGATCATGACGGATTAATGGAAGATATTCCAAACTGACAACAGATGGATTTTTTAAAAAGCGTTAAAACTGTTGAGAAAGACAACAGTGTCCCTCTGATAGTGTACCTGTGTTGAATAGACACCCCCTCCGTATCTCTGGTCTTGTGTTAACCAGTTAAGAATGGGTTTCGCATAGGCAGAATCACCTCTCTGTAATGTGTTAAGCAGGATGTAAGCTGTTGTTTCCACACTCCTTGCTGTTGTTTTACTGGGTTTAAGTGGATCCTTGCTGGGTTGAATCTCCTCCCAGAAACGAACTGTTGCAGGGTTTCCTGAAAACATGACATAAGACTAGACTTCTGAAAATACCACAGCAATTCTTTTGCAACAGCACAAATAAGATATTTACCTTTGATCTGAGCTTGTCGTTTGAGTCCCTCGTAAAGTTCGACTGCAGGCATGCTGTGTATGTCCACTAGCGTAAGGGCGTAGGATGCAACGGCTCTGACATACAAATTCTTAAGCTTCCTCGCCTGAGAGGATACATACTCTGCTGCGCGATTCAGAGCAATCTTAAACTCCTGGAGGGATAAATGTGTTGACGACTGTAAATCACAGACTTTAATACATATTTAAAATGGGAAATACTTTGTCATTATGCATTTAGGATTAAAGCTAATTTTATTATCAGCACTAATTCTAAAATACAGTCTCCTGCCGGTCATACCTCTAAGGCAAGAGGTTTGATCATCATGGCTTTTTTAATTCCAATCATGATAAAAGATGTGAGGACAACAGTCTGTTCAGTAACATCGGCTCCAGCACCCTGAAAAACAAGACAATGTGATGACATGAATATATTCTGTATCACAATATAGAACTGTCAATCACTGTGATGTTAATAACAATGTTAATGCTACACATATAATATTGGGTTGATGATATTGCACTTATTTAACATTCTGCTTTAAGAGCCACAATGCTTACAAACTCTCTCTCTCTGCCTCCGTACACTTGTATTTTAAGTGACTCATTGACCAAAACAATTACAAAATAAACGAAATGTCAATAGATATCTCGATATTATTACCGAAATCTTTTGGCTATGGTCATTTGTGTGGTGAAAATCTGATACTGGGACAGCCCATTACTAAAGCTCTACACGTTATCTATAATCACCAAATGTACACTCTGTTGTTTCCTACCATAAGTTTAAGTGGTTTGGTTTCTGATTTTTCTGTGAAGGAGCCGTCAGGATTTTGACATTGTCGGATCAGCCAAGAGATGGTGTTGCTCAGAACTTTGGACTCCACAGGAACATAGTCGTACATATCGGCAAGAGTCTTGACAATAAGAGCAGTCACCCTAGGTAGGTATCAAACAAACGTACAACAGATTTCCTTATTTCGGTTGCCACTGAGCTACGGTAAGACAAAGAAGAAGTTGTGCAGTTGTGTACCAGGTGCTGGCGGATTTCTCCTCGTTTGCCCACATGCTGAAAGCATATTCCCTCTTTAACTTAAATGACATGATGCTGTTGATGCCTGGAAAGGAACAGTTAGTTATTAGATCACTGTAGTACAGTAAATTACTTCATTCAGTTGAAGTATTCTGCCAAGTACAGTAAATAAACATTTAATGAATGCAGTGCCTTATACATGACAAACATGTCAAAAACATTAAGTAATGATCGTTATTGAATAAATGCCATTATTAAATTGTTATTGCACGGAAATAATAATCATTTTAAGGGTACACAAAATGCTAATAAAAAATGACATACAAAGATGTTAAAACATCATAAAACACAAAAGTGACAAAGGCTACAATAATTAAACATCCATTTTCTGTGTTATTGTATTTGCATTTGGATTTATCAGATGCTATTGTCCAAAACACAAAATATAGCAATGCATTCAGGCTTTACAATTTATTAATACATGCATTTTCCGGGAATCGAACCTGTGACCATTGATAGCATCGCATAGTTGCCCTACCAGCTGAGCAACAGGAAGCCTACTGAAACAAACATCCTACCATCTTTCATTTTCCTCCTCAGGTCCATCGCAGATACCTCTTTCCCCAGAATGTGCCATTGCTCTGTGCTCTCTAGGAAATGGTAGACATAGTAGACTGGTAGAAGAGCCATGAGCTCCACTTCAGCTGAGCCCCTTGGTAGTGTAGTCAACTGCATCAAACCCTTTGGGTCGTTTATTATTGACAGGAGTTCTCCCAGTACCTCTCCTAAAGATGACAAAATATAATAGATTATATAATTGTAGTTAAAAACTGTAAAATTGTTTGACATTAAAACATTGAGAACCTCAGGAAAGTTTTATTGTTAAGGTGTAACATTTTTGTCTTTTCAATTTGTCTTTGCATTTCATTTTTAGGTCATTACTTTTATTTTGTTCTGTTCTTTGCTGTTTTGCTCTGTCTCCTTGTATGCTGGGGTATTTTGTCTTGTCATTGGTTAATTTGTCTTGTCTTGTGATTGGCTCATTTTGATTTATCAGATTTGTCAATGATTGTGTTTTATCTCATTAGCATGTCTGTGTATATGTAGCCATCTTGCTCTCATTGCTCTTGGTCATACATATGTATCCCGTTATCCTGTAGAATGTGTTCTTTGTTTAGTCATTGTGTTAGTCTTGGAATCGTAGTCACTTTAACTGAGTGCAGAAATTGTCATTATCTACACCAGTTTATCATTTGTTCAAACATCATACGGTACCGTTAACTGTTAGAGAACGTTCCACTGTTGACCTGGGTGCAATGTTTGGAGGAATGGAATTTTTTAACTCAAGTTTTCTTATTGGAGTTCCTACGAGAAGAAAAAGAGACAACATATGAAACAGTCATAAAATGAACTTGTGAGTTTGTCCTGCTACTCTACAGATGCTCTTACCAAAGACACCCATGGGATCAATCCTTCCTCCAGTCGATATCTCCTTTCTGATTCCCTCTGGCTGTGAAGTACCACAAACATCAGAGTCGTAATTTGCACTTATACGCATACTAAAGAGAATTATGACAAGGGGTAGCTGAACTATAGTAGGGACAGCTGCAGTCACACTAATAGAAATAATTATTATTTCTAGAAGGTTCGTATCAGTTAATCACTACAATCTGAAAGATCAAATTGCTTTCACCTTTTTAAATAAACTATGTTCAAAACAACAATGCTTGTAAAGAAAGAAACAGTATAAACTATATTGAACCCGACGATAAACACACATCATTGTGTTAATTGAAAAGATACTGTTTCACCCCTTTAATTGTTAAGCTTATAAGAAATGGCACACAGTGGTTATCAAACCGAATTATTACTTTTTACTCCTTTTGGCAGAAATATAACTTAACCTAACACAACTTTTCTCGAGTTGAGCTCATGAGAAAAATGATACAAATAACCAGACCTCTTGGAAGTCTATTAAAGCGCATGAAAAGTTGTAATAATGTGGAGTAATGCTCAGGTCTGATGTTTCTACTGATTGAACATAATGCATGTCAGTAAAGCTGAGTGTTGTGTAGACTGTACTGGCTCTTACCACCACTCTCAGCTTCTTGATCAAAACGTCATTCCCCAACTCAGTTCTTAAAGTGAAAGTCAGTGTATGAGTTCCTGCTTCCAACGCCATGATGTGGAACTTGACCAAGGCCACTGAATGAGAATCTATCCTCCCCTTGTTTTCATGCAGTTCTCCATGTCTTCCCCATTGAGCCCCGCGGAACACACACACGCCCTCTGCTGCTCTCAGTGTAACGCTGAACTGTGCACATGTGTGAGATATATGACATCACAGTCACACAAACGTATAATGTAGAAGGTGTCGGTACATCATTCAAAACTAAAGCAGAGCTAAAACTCTCACCATGGTACTTGAGGAACGCTGGTTGTAGACGGAGCCCTTAAGCTCAATCTGCTCTCCTCGGACCATTGAATACGGCAACGGAACGTCCAAGCTAACTTCCTGAGACACATGAACCTTCATAGGATCTGACATGCATATTCCTAACCCAGGACAAAGGACAGACTTAAAATGATCACATTCAAACCAAAAGGGGTTTTAACAGTTAGTTAGTTAGTTGTGGTTAGGTCCCATGATTAGGTCCCTAATTGCACACGAGTGATGTCCAGTCATAATGTTAACAATCCAAGTGGTCAATTTGCATTTTTATTTAATTCTGTCTACAAATGTATACCTTCATTAAACACTCCAACTGCTTTCATCTCCCATGTAGTCAGTGAATCTGGAAGATCTTTGCTGACGCTTACCGATCCGGATCTTAAACAAATGACATTGCCCATCATAACAATTCACATCGTATAGTTTGCATTACTATGTATTCTCTTTTTCAAGCAGATAACGCGGCACAATTCTTTAATAAATGTTATTAAATGAATCAAAGGGTTTGCGGTCTTACCTGCTGATGGTGTTTTCCTCCCATAACCAGCTCTCAGGGAAATAGCTACGAGTGGATGGCGTCAAATCCAGCAGAAAGTCAATCCCTGCGTTATGTAATGGAAAGCGTGAGCAAGCTTGCCTCATTTCCCAATGACAGATCAAGCTACTTCTAAGGCTAACATACCTGAGCGGCTTAGAATGATCTTGTCCTCTTTTGATTTACGGAGATTCAGCGCACGCTCACAACAGTGGAAAAAGGCACGCTTACACTGGTTCTCCTCCTTCAGTCTGCTAGCACGATCTTTGCAGTTTTCAAGCATCGGGCTGCTGCGCGCACCTGCTCTGCAGCAGTTCTTGAACGACCCAAACTTTTTGGCTAGAGAACAAATGTGCTTTAATGGTTTTGTTGCTATTATTACAACATTTTGTGACTGTTTTGAATGAAGCAACGGTGAGAACCAAACCATATTCTTCGAAGTCGTCGTTTTGATCAGCCGAGCGCTTTGGTCTCGCTGTGGACGTGCAGACACCGGCTTTACAACGAAAACACATTGGTCATCGGTTTCAGCGGACGAACATATCCTCGAATTAGATGTTTATGTTACAGGAAAAAAGTGAAGTTGAACAGTAAACCTGCACTGGAGATTTTGACGTTTGCATTGGTGATGAACATAAGCCCGGCGCGGTCAAACACATCAGCGTTGTTTATGCCTGCCCCTCTTCCACAACCCAGGTCACTGTGCTCAATATGCTGCAACACCTGCAACGAGGTGTCAAAAAAGACGTCATCAAGACGTCATCCGTCATTGTGGTTAAGATCACTATTGACGTCGTCATTGGCGTCATTACGGTAACAACTGTTAAACATGACTGCTATTGGACCTTTCTTAGAGGGTCTTTCTCATCAGATCTGAGGCTATACAGGGCCGTGTCCACAGCAGATAAAGCCACCAGTGACTCCTCCTTAGTGTTTTTAGTGGACACCATTAACTGGATCTTGTCTTTGGGTTTGTAATATAGCTGTGAGTTGACAGTTGAGATGTCCACCTGAAATATATCCAGACATGGTCATGATTTTTAGCATAACAAACATAACACAAACGGAGTTTTGATCATTATTTAAATTCAACATCAGTAGTTTAAATGGAAATGAATGACTGTCTGAAATGGTTTCTATCTGAGGTGTCGGGTTACATTCTGTGGGAAATGTCAGTTTGACTTCATGTTTGCTACAAATTGATTTAAAGATGTTTTTCTGTTTGTGTTTTGTGGCTAGTTATGGTTTATAAACGATATAAAGCAGAGCAAAACTAATGAGGAAAGAGGAAAAAGCATTACATTTAAATTATTGATGCATTTTGCCTTAACATCCATCCACACAGAATCTGCCACTAGCTCAGTTTTCCCCTCTCCAGTCAGCATGTAGTACACCAGCAGCCGGGCAGATGGCGCCATGTCAGGGGTGATCAGAATGTTCAGACTCTGACTCCGATCGTTGACACGGTTCACCGTACGAAACAGCACAACCTTACCCCTAGAGATGACCTGAGAAATATCGTGTCATATTCAATTCATGTACATTTTTCTAGAACTTCTTACTAAATGTAGCACAGAGCATAACAGAACACGTCAAACTTCACTCTAGCACAGTCATGTTACTCCACTGTCTGTGAAATACACACCCATCAGTAACCTAACAGTCAGCTCGTGTGTCTGGCGCATGCAGCTGTGTTTCACTGATATTTTTACCTGGTAGCTGAAGGTCTTCAGGGAAAGATATTCACGATAATTAAAATGAACGTTGATATTGATGTACTGGCCAACTTTAAACTCCGAAGATTCAGATGGCAAATCGATGTACAAGTAACGATGATTAATAGACACATATGATTCAGCCGTATGTGTCACTTGAGCGCGATTCCAAGAGTCATCTGCTGTTTCAAACTGAAAGAGAATCGTTTCAATTTATCTTTAGCTTATGTTTGATGCATTATAACGCAAAACAGAATTATTTTATTATTATTTATTAATTATTATTTTATTATTCATTCTTCTGTGGCATTCTGGTCAGAGCATAAGCTTTTCCAGTTCATTCCGAAATGAACTTTCTATGTGTAAGAAATCCACAGTTTTACTCACCTTGAATTCAGCTTTTCCGACCTCGTCAGGGACATTATAGATGAAGTAAGCAAATCCATTCCTGTTACTCATTTCTGTGATTGTATCCTGGTGTCCGGAGAATTTGAGCAGTTCTGTTTCTTTGTTGACTTTTGTTATTGTTGCTCTCCCTCTGACTGGCACACCCTTTACTGGTTCACCCAACGGATCTGTCACCAAGACCTAAGAGAATCATCACAATCTTTATACTGGCTATGGACAGATATGCACAAGTAAATTGGTACTTTAGCTTTTGTATTATTTCATGATGAGGTACTGTAGTTATGTAACACATACTACAATGACAGTAATAATAGTGATGGCAGGTGTCTTACTCTAACAGTGTAGGGTAAGCCAGGCTTGATGAAAGGGGGGGTCGCAACCACCTTCAGGTTAAATGGAGATTCGGCAAATTTCACATTTGAGAGCACAGCTTGTTCGGAGATACCACCTAATAATGGGGAGGGGGGGGGTTCCCATGTTATTGTGCTCAAGGAAAATGTATTATTGTTACTTTTTATGATTAATTATGTAATTATTGAAATGATGAGTACAAAGACGTGGAACCTCTGAAAGAAAATAGTTTGTTCTCTTCATAAATTTTACATGTTCATATTTTGTTATTTTGATTAGTTGTTTTTCATCTTAAAGCTTAAAAGGCATTTGTGTATGAATTCTTTAAACATTTTCATATACATACTGTAATAAACATATTTGCAGTATAGCTCATGCTTCACCAGTGTCTTAAAAAGGTTAAAAACGCTTGCTAATTTTGCAGGAAGTCATGTGATTGCAGCTGCATCACGAGTCTCGCGCCCAGTTCAAACAGAATGAACATGATTCGATGTGAATGTACTGAATATAACTGAACACAAAAGACTGTCTGTGTATCTTGAAACAAATGCGAACTGCTCACCTGTGGACTCCTGCAGCAGCACTATCACACGCAGAAACGTGTTCCTCATGTCCCGCAGGTGTTGCGGCTCATCAGGCATGGAGGACAAAGCTGACTTGATGTTCAGATTGACCTCCAAGTTTCCATCTCTCATCTGAAAAATGATGAAAACAAACACATGGACTGTGACACATGCCTGACTGGACACATTAAATGTGTGTTTTGATGAATGCAACACAAACTTTACCAAATATTTTCTTAGCGTTGAAGGGATCATGACTGTTTTTTCTGGAGAACTGTAGCCAAACCTCAAGAAAACATCGGCTTCATCAACTGGTGTTCCGTGCACATACCTGTCAAATGTACAAGAACAAGTCATTTCCATCACTGGCAAAACGATTCGATCGGTAGTCTTCACATTGTAACTGTAATGACCTTTATTCCAGGGTGACTAAATCTGGAGATGAATACAAATTATTGTATAAACAGGAACAGTACACTTTTTTATAGACAGTGGGTTTCAAAAGTCTGGGACTAGAAGTGCAAATACTTCTATTTTGCATATTTAAAAAAGTTTTAATTACAAATTATATTATTAGCAAAACAAAGTGCAAAAAGAACAATGTTAATGAATTTTTCATGAATCGTAAAGAATTTTGCACCCGAATTTGCAAATAACATGATGATTCATCTAAACGGTATCTTGTGTGCTTCAACAGACAGAACTTTTGGAAAAATGAATGCAGAATATTAAAGCTGCGGTACATAACTTTTTTTTAATTAAAAATGAACAAAAATCATTTGTTGAGCAAGTTCATGAAACGAGAACTGTAGCATTTGTAGCTTGTTCTTCCAGCAGCTCAGGAAACAAAAAGCTTAAGAAAATAAGTGCAATTAACTTGTAATGTTAGGTTTCAAACAGATGATGACAGATGGCAGAACTTCTATTCCACTCTTACTGCAGATTTAACTATTTCTTTTACATTTGATATCATCGTTAACTTTTCTTGTTAAGCATTTTTTTAACTCTAGACCTTTCTGTCGCTTTACAAACTTAAATAATAAAAATAAAATGAAGAGATTTGAATATGAAAGATTTGAAAGTGGTCTCAGATTTTTGGAGTTCGCTTAGTGTGAGAAAGAGCACGTAAACCCACATAGCTGAAATCTTCAGCTGAAAAGACTCAAAGTTGTCAGCGCTGATGTAGTTCGCCATGGGTTCGATGCGGATCGAAATACTGGGCAGCACTGAGAAACATACAGCAGAATGACATCATACAACATCAGTTAAAATACATGAACTTAGAATGTCTACTGTACATAACACTGGGTATTGCCATTAAAACATTGGTCTTACCATATTCCTTGACCTCAAATTCGGCGGTAGCAGTTGTTTCAAAAGTCTCGGTATAGGTGGCCTCAATTTTCCAGATTCCAAAACTGGAGACATTTGCGTTATAAGATCAAATAAGATGCAGAAGGTATGGCCCTGTTAAACAGACCTGCCTTCTGATCACCAGCACTTACTTTTTGGATGTTAGGGCCCAGCATTGGTGCTTTAACTAGTTTAAATCAGCAGAAGTTCCTATAGGTCAACCAGCCTTCTTCAGAAAGGTCACACTGGTTGACCAGCATGTTAACTGCTGGTTATAATATACCACCAGCTAGACCAAACAAACCAGCGTAACTCAGCTTAGACAAATCAGAAGTTCATGCTGGTGTAACTTGGCATGGGTATCACCATTCATTCTAAATATTTATCTAACCAAACACCAGATGAATTAAAACATAATCCTGAATGTAATATTTCTTACGTTGGTTTCAGAGGTATTTTGAATGGAGGAAGAAGTGGTTTCGCTCCATTGATGTCTGTCAGGTCAATCATTTCTACCTTGAGACCATTGGGGTCCTAAAAACGGGTTTACATCAAGGATGTTCATGTACAGAAATCATAATTATTGTAAAAATGTAAGGAGGCTGCGAGGAGAGATGCTCACCACAAATGTCAGCGTGACGGGACGTCTGGATTTCCTCAGCTCTTCATTGATGGAGTAAACCCGCACTTGTACTGTAACCCCACAGGAGAACAGAGTACGTGTCTCTTTTATTTGACTATTCAATCCATTTCTCCTGTACATTAACTCTCTTGCCCTTGTGCAAACACACGCGATACACACAACTATCTAAATGAAAACACATTAGACATAGACGTCTATGGTTTTATCACAGTAACCACAGGCTAAACCTAGCAGTTAGATTAACAGTTTTTTACAAACACTGTAAAGACATCCCAAATGTCAGTTTGAGCTCATTCACGGGAACACATTTGACACACACACACACACACACATATATAACTGATGCTTATCTCACTCACCCTCTTGTTCGGGTGTATATAGTGGTTTGTCAGTCTGGATAAAGAGAAAACCATTGACAGTTGTGACTGGGATTTTTTCATGTGCATTGAAACCTCCTGGAGAAATTGCCTGAAGATAGACAAACTGGTCCTGCTTTGGGAAATCACTGGGCATAATCTGAGAGCACAAGAAAAACAGGTCAAACCTTCATAAACCAAACATTCATACAGAAATGTTCTAAATTTTACCCGTAAGGTAGCCACAGCTTGATAGTTATTCTGGGCATTGAGCTTGAGGGATTGAAAGGCGTATCTTATATCTCCTGGTGCCAGGCTTCTCTTGAGGTAAAGATCCACTATGGTTTCCTGCTCATAGCCAAACAACTCCACCAGCACTTTCTCTGACGCATCGAGCCGCAGGAGTTTCGGCGCAGTGATTAAATATCTGCAAAACGAGACAACTTTACTTATAAAGTCTCAGTGGCAGACCCACAAAACAAAAGCATTTATTTAAATATACATGCCCGATTTCAAACAGACAGAAGTAACATATTTAGGTTCATACAATTCTATATTATAATCTTCTGAAAATTTGAAAGGATATGTAAACTTGCAACTTACACTTTATCCTGACTGAAAACACATGCAAAGAGATGAAATATGCAGATGAAAACGAAAGGCGCCATTATAGACTGTTTCCTGCCTAAAAACATGGCAGAATGTGGGCTCTGTTTTAAGGTCAAATCATGGTTTTCTGTGCTTGTTTTAAGTTAATTATTAGCTCAACTGTCTTACAAGAAGAGTGTGTTTCTTTAAATATAAAACAGAGGTTTAAAATGAACCCTAACAGCATTTGGAAATTGTCTGGGGAAACACCTACATCCCAAAACACAAAAGTGGGGAAAATATAAAGCATAATAAATCTATTTTCCCTTTTGTCTGTAAGAACGTTTACCATTTGATTGGGCAACGGTTACGGTTTAAACCAGTATAGATCTATTTATCTGGTGGAGGTATTTGCTTTGCACTGGGTTATTTTTGTTATTGTGCAAGAGAATTCCTGTTAACATTTGGACAACAGTTTGACTCTTACTGAAAACAGGAATTTTGTCATCGATTCACTGAATGTGGGACGTCAGGGAAACACAGTTTAAAAATGAGGCCTGCATTTGTTGCTCATTTTGTAAAAGTTTGTAACAAACTATCACAAAAGTAACCAAGTAAAACATTTACAAGAAACCTGAGCTTATTTGTTCATTATTTATTGAGCATACATGATGAATACCCAAATAATTTTATATAAGCAAACATAGTACACATAATATAATAAAACCAGGTTTTGTCATAATACTTATAAGCTTTACATACATACTCAGATAAAGTGACTATTCCGTGTTTTTGGAAGTAAATCTTAAAAACATATTTACATTTCTTTACATTAGTTGACAATGACATGCTTCCAGCCTCCACCTGTGACTGGTTTGCAGTGACACAAAATGGTCACCAGGTGGCCGTGTATCTCCGGGTATCACGTGCCTCACGGCCGCCTATAAACACGCCACACAGGTGGATGTCATACTGAATAGAAACTGTCTCTGTGTCATTCGCTTTCTTGTGCCTCGTCGTTGCGTTTATCTTTGTGGCTACAGTGCGTGTGATGGGTGATGTGACTATCCTTAGTGGAATAACACAAACATAATTATACAGTTTGCATGCAATATGAATAAAAGATATACGCCGACTACTGATCATTGTAAATGACATTAATAGTTTGTTTATACAGAATATGGCAGATATCTGGCCATGATAAGAATTCAACATGAACATACAAAACGGCCCTTCGTGTTTAATGTTACATCAGCTGAGCTGTGCAGGCCTTGTCCGTCACATCTGATCGCTGCTTCTGCTTTACAGGACCAGAAAGGCAAACCACAAAGCATCCACTAATAGTGAGTGTTCAGCAGGACCGGCTTCACATACACTGTAGACACTTCTAGACATAAGCCGACAGCGCTGCCGAACAGCCTGCGAGACCCCACACATCTGAGAGGGTTGCGCTTGTTACGCACGCTCAAAGCACCATGGTGGGAATGTGATGCACCAGTGAGGCCGGGTGAGGAACCTGTGCAAGCTGAGGTGGAGGAGGCGGGGGTGAGTGGGCCTGCAACCCCACCACAGCCCCTGTGCCGTGCGGCCGGTGCCTGGCGCTCTTCTGGTGCGCCCGCAGCCCTGCAAGCTGCGAGTAAGCGCTCTGGCAGACGTGGCACTTATAAGGGCGCTCGCCCGTGTGCAGGCGCACGTGATTGCGCAGGGTGGACGACTGGCTGAAGCGGCGGTTGCAGAAACGGCAGACGAAGGGCTTGTCCAGGGTGTGGATGCGCATATGGGAACGCAGGTTACTGCGGGAATTAAAGCCACGGTGGCAGATGACGCAGCGCATGCGACTGGCCGTGGCAAGGGCGGAAGCGGCGGAGACGTCGCACGGGTGGAAGTCATCTGTGAGGAGAGCAGAGA
>JAZGTJ010008557.1:8011-20804 GCA_036877575.1 Botia almorhae
CCTAGCGGCGCCCCTGCTACAATGTTACAGACAACAGAATCTACTGGTAAATCATAATGCTGCATCCTGCCCAGGAATCAGTTTATGGAGTTGGTAGAACATCAATGTAAGGATAGCACAGACTCACAGATTAACAATAAACACAAGGCAGGTTTATTAACAAACACCAAGTAAACTGCAGTTTGATGTAAGATGGCAGTGCCTGGAAGTAATAAAAAATAAAGTCTGAATATGAATGGAGATCTGGTGAGTTCAGTAGTAAAAAGAACACAGATCACACTAGGAAGACAACAATTTAAGCACAGTTTTGTAATAGATAGCAGGACGTCAAACGAGATCCATGCAGTCGGTTACAGCAGCATAAAAATATACTGAATGTATATTTACCATTGTTTGAGTTGCACTGTAATCTCAGAATACTTATGTGATAGAAATATAAGTCAATTAGTAGTTTACATATTGTAGATTTTGAATTTAAAATGTGCAAAGAAATGTGGCTAAACCTAAAAATGCTGAACCAAGAAAATGAGAGCAGCACGTGATTGTCATTGAAGGTTGTTTCTTTTTTCTGTAGAGTTTCCATGCTCTCTCTGCACCACCTGAATCTACATACAGTACCAGTGACCTCTTTTCTTTTGATGACATAATACAATCTGTCTGGGCTCTGAAAGAGAAATTGTAGACTCTTTGCAACAAGGAGATTGAAAAGATATCTGCCCAGGGCAGGGGCACATACAGAACTTGATATAAAGAACACTGTCATCGACTCTAGAGGCTCAAATGGGGCTCTCTGTAAGGCTGATAGGACCAACAAGAGTTCCCAAAAGGTAAGAAGACATGGTCTTTAAGGGTTGAGCCTCTTGACACCTCTGAGGAACCCAAGACCGGGTTGTGCTTTCCTAGGGACTTACAGTCCACGGTGTATGCTGCTATGGCAGCCATGTACACCTTCAGAGTAGGCCATGTGCTCAGACCAAACAGACAATCATAAAGTATATTAGAATTGTTTTCGTTTAATGACAACTACAGTCATACCATTGGATACCATAGTCACACTTTTCAAACTTATTCTGAGGGAACTTCACAGACCAGGATCTGGGATGATTGTGACACATGTAAGTAGCTAATAAAAAAAGCACAAACACACCCAGAGTGTATTAAGATACCTCTTTAGAAAAAAAAAATATATATACAGGTGCTGGTCATATAATTATATCTTCAAAAAGTTGATTTATTTTACTAATTCCATTCAAGAAGTGAAACTTGTATAATGTATACATTCATTCCACACAGACTGAAATATATTTTAAGTGTTTATTTCTTTTATTTTGATTATTATAACTGACAACTAATGAAAACCCCAATTCAGTATCTCAGAAAATTAGAATATTGTGAAAAGGTTTAGTATTGAAGATACCTGGTGCCACACTCTAATCAGCTAATTAACTCCAAACACCTGCAAAGGCTTTTAAATGGTCTCTCAGTCTAGTTCTGTAGGCTACACAATCATGGGGAAGACTGCTGATTTGGACCAGACCAGAAAGGACTGGTGTTGCTGAGTGGTCCAAGGTTATGTTCTCTGATGAAAGTAAATTTTGCATTTCCTTTGGAAATCAGGGTCCCAGAGTCTGAAAGAAGAGAGGAGAGGCACCGAATCCACGTTGCTTGAGGTCCAGTGTAAAGTTTCCACAGTCAGTGATGGTTTGGGGTGCCATGTCATCTGCTGGTGTTGGTCCACAGTGTTTTCTGAGGTCCAAGGTCAACGCAGCTGTATACCAGGACGTTTTAGAGCACTTCATGCTTCTTGCTGCTGACCAACTTTATGGAGATGCAGATTTCATTTTCCAACAGGACTTGGCACCTGCACACAGTGCCAAACCTACCAGTACCTGGTTTAAGGACCATGGTATAATTGGCCAGCAAACTCGCCTGACCTTAACCCCATAGAAAATCTATGGGGTATTGTGAAGAGGAAGATGCGATATGCCAGACCCAACAATGCAGAAGAGCTGAAGGCCACTATCAGAGCAGCCTGGGCTCTCATAACACTACTAAAATTAGGATTCTGTGAATGTGTGTGTAACGAGGAGTCCGACAGGTTAGGATCCATCTGCAGCTGTGTTTATTAGAATGGTCAATGGGCAGAATCAACAACAGCAAACAACAATAACAAAGGCTAGACAAAAGAGTGGTCGTAATGCAGGCAGTGGTCAGGGCAGGCAGCAAACAATGAATATCGGTAATACAATCCAGGCAGGCAGCAAACGAGACAGGTCGAGACAGGCAGCAAACAATCAAGAGAACATCGTTTCCTGCCTGCCATTGATTTGGATTGTTTGATAGCTCTTTAAACAATCTTGAACGAACAACCTTTGATAACAAACGATAAACAGTCCAGATCATACACCGAAAACGGGCACATGGCAAATCAAGACTTTGCAAAGAGTAGTGGTAAATGTAAAGTTTATAAAGGCAGCAGTAATGAGGAAGGTGACAAACAGGAACTGATCAGCGGTAGGTAAGTTGCATTATGGGAGATGTAGTTCGCCAGGAATCCGGTCAGTATTCTGGAGAGGGTTCCCTCTGGTGGCACAGTGGAGAGGAGGCTGGAGCCTCCACCGTGTTAAAATCATCATAACAATCATCTTAAGTATTTATTTTAATGTGTAATTATTGCCAACAGTAATTAAGATAACCTTTGATAATTACAATTTTGAAATTATCACACACTGTTAAACAATTATTTTCTGTACATAATTTTTTCTTTTTTATTTAAAATAAGGTGTGAGGCTTGACACTATAGGGAACACACTTTAGGTGGACCTGAGTCTGAACACGTGTAAAATCAGGCCTATTTAAAGGCAGGTCAGGGTCACGTAATGTAGATTTGCGCACCACAAAGCCTTTAAAGGGTTGCCTAAGCATAAGGGGAAAAGAAGATATTAGCGCTACGAAACAGTTATTACAGAGACTAAAAAAGAGAATGAGTTTTAAGAACCTTAGGAAGTGTGTGCCACCGTATCCGTGATTCATTATGGTGGGCGACATGCATGATATGTGAGTGTTTGGTTTGGGAACAGAGCATGCTAGGTCAGCTTTTGAGAGAGTTCTTGAGAGAATCGCTTCCGCTGAGGAAGCTCCGCTCCCAATGCAGATGAAAGTTGGGCAGCTGCACGTGGGTCAGGTCCCACTTCTGATGAATGGAGGCTGCACTAGTGGGTGTCGCAGCTCGACTTGGCAGAGGAGCAGTGAGAGACAGGCTCTGCCTTTTCTCCTGGGCTCTCTGTCAAACGGACTAGAGCATGCCAGCTTTAGAAGCCAATTCTGTGATCTCTTTTGAATTAGACGATGAGCTCATGCTATCAGCGCTGTCAGATCGTCATGGTTGCTAAGGCAGACCAACTTCCTCATTCTGTCGCATTTGAGGAGCTGATTGAGGTGGTTTCTTGTGCTGTCGAGAATCTGAGCCTTGAGCCTTAATCTAGTGGAAAAGGTAGATGCCGCAGCAGGTCAGGCTGATGCATCGCTGCACACTATAACAGTTTTTCAGGCATACCAGGCTGATATACTGGACCTGGACCAAGGTGGGAGGTTGGAACTGGACTGGTTCAGGATCTCCAAAGAGCCACAGATTTTGCCCCCTGTGCCACTAAGCAGACATCCCGGTCTATTGGCCATTCTATGGCTGCTTGGGTGGCTACTTTGAGGCACTTGTAGCTCAACCTGTCAGACATTCTGAGTCTACTAGGAGATTGTTTACCCTGAAATGGCAGCTCTTTGCGACATGGTGTGAGTGACATTATGTTGACCTGGTTCACTGCTCTGTTGGTTTAGTGCTGGAGTTTCTCTAAGAGCGCCTCTCTGCAGGGTTGGCCATGGCTACCCTCAAGGTTTATGTGACTGCTGTGTCTGCTAGCCATGAACATGTCGACGGAGCCCCTATTGGGTGACACTACCTAGTGTTTCTGTTTCTGTGTGGGTCTGTTTCTTTTTCTGCATTCCTCTGTCTCTTCTGTTTATCTTGTGTCTAACAGTGGAATACGATTTCCACTTGTAAACGTAGCTTTGTAGACTTGGTTTTTTGGTTCTTCAGACAAAATGTTTAATGCTCTGGTCTTTGTAAGTCGCTTTGGATAAAAGCGTCTGCTAAATGAATAAATGTAAATGTGAGGCCTTCTTGGGGCCTTACTATTGTTTTAAAGGGTTTATCTTCAGTTCCATTTGTGCCTCTAGGGTCAACCTTGGATAGATTTCTGACTCCACTTTTTGCTCCACTTTTTGCTCGTACATCGCTCAAAAGGGTAGGGAATCTACAGGCTCTATCAGTAAACCCTGTCTATTTGGATTTTGCCCCTGGTTTATAGGTGCACCTGAAGTGCGTTCCCCATAACGACAAGCCTAGTGCAACATCTCATTCCCAGGCAGCAACAGACTCCGGAACAGAAGACAACGAATCGTGTTCCTGGGCGGGAAACAGAGAGGGTTGGTAACCAAGAGGACATTCAAAGGGTGACATGGTCGGACCAGCCGACTCAGGAAGCCCAGTGACAAAATCAAGAGCAATATGAGACCAAGGATGGGAAGGAATAGGGAGTGGTTGAAGCAAACCAACGGACGGGGCATTGGATGTCTTGTTCTGTGCACAGACTGGATGGCAAGACAACCTGGAAAAATGAGCCCACTGAAGGACTTCAGGACGCAGCACAACCGGCACGAACAATCTACCTTCTGGGCACCCTCTTGGAACTTCTCCTTCTCGACCAGCCTGCCTAACCCGCTGCTCGATCCCCCGAGTGAGACCCTACCACGACTCCTACTTCGGCCGGAGCACTCTCTCCGGGAGATTTGAAAAAACAGGAAAGGGCATCAGGTTTGATGTACTTAGATCCGGGCCGGTGAAAGAGAGAGAAGTTAAAACCTCCAAAGAAACAATGTGCCCATCGGGGCTGACGTGAGCTCAGTCTCTTGGCTGAATGGATATATTTCAAATTTTTATGGTCCGTCCAAACCAAGAAGGGCTACGCTGCTCCTCCAACCAGGGACACCACTCCTCCAAGGCCACCTTTAACCGCCAGCAGCTCTCGATTACCCATGTCGTAATTCTGTTCAGCGGGGCTCAGCTTCTTAGATAGGAAGGCACAAGGGTGTACCTTTCCATCGGATTCAGACCGGATTCAGAGGCATCCACCTCCACAATGAATTGTCGAAAACAAAGGATAGGAGCAGAGGTGAAACGGGACTTAAGCTCACCAAAGGCCTCCTCTGCCTGAGAATTCCACCTGAATGAAACTTTGGAGGAAGTGAGAGCAGTAAGCGGAGCAGCGATTGATAAATCACCTGATAAATCACCGATAGAAATTGGCGAAACCAAGGAACCTCTGCAACACTCTACGGGACTCTGGAACTGGCCAATCGACCACTGCCTAAATCTTGGAGGGATCAGGACGGATCCCTTGCACTGAGATGATGTAAACCAGGAACGGAACCGACTTGGCATGGAAGATGCACTTCTCCTCCTTGACAAACAGTTGGTTAGTTAGGAGTCGTTGGAGGACCTTACAAACATGTTGAACATGCACCTGGAGAGAAGGAGAAAATATTAGAATATCATCCAGGTATACAAAGAGAAATGTATTAATCCTGTCTGCCAACATGTCATTAATAAGACCCTGGAAAACAGCTGGGGTGTTAACAAAGAAAAAACAGCACCAGCAGTAGATGATGATGGACGGATGAGCCCAGACTCCTCAATATAGGAATCCATAGCCTCTCTTTCTGGACCAGATAGGGAAAATAAACATCCCTTAGGCGGAGAAGAGCCTGGGAGATGGTCTATGGTGCAATTGAGTCGAGACTTAAAATGCAGGGCTAACTGGACGATTTCTTTGTAGGTCCGGGGCGGTTCTTGGGCAGCTATGAGGTCCCGAATGGTCTCCGCCAGGCCCTCCAGGAATTGGGAGGGCAGAGCCCGGTTGTTCCAGCCGCAGGAGGCCGCCTAGGTCTCAAATTCATCTATGTAGTCAGTAACCTAGCGGCTCCCCTGTGACAACCGCACCAGTTGGCACGCTGTCTTGTCCCCCTAGACCGATTGGTCCTCTAAGGTGTTAATGCAGGGTGCTCCGGCCTGCCAGATGGCTGTCCCCCACTCAAGAGCCTTCCCAGTGAGGAGGGTAAGGATGTAAGCGATTTTAGACGATCATCAGGAAACATCCTAGACTGGAGAGTGAACACCACAGAACACTGGGAGAGAAACGCCCGGAACTCGAATATTAGTCCCAAACTCATCCGGGGGGTGAGTGGGGGGATTGACCGATCGGACTGCCTCAGTCTTCCGCCACAGATCCTCCACAGATAAACGTAGATCAGCTACTCTGAGCGATGCGATCCATCTCGACAGCATACGGATTAAGCTGCGTGGCGTGCTGACCCAACATGGCAGCCTGAGCAATATTTTTGTCCAAAACCTCAGTATGCAAAAAACTGTATGTGATAAATACCTAAATAAAGTGACAAGTTGAGAAACATTTGTGTTGATAAAAAAGCTAACAGAGGAGTTACAATTAATAAGTAGATCTCAACACAATACATCTCAAGGTATTATTGATATGAATCCACATCAAAATGTTGTAGAGACTAGGGAGTGGGCGCATTGCTCGCCGTAGCAAGCACCAACAAATTGTGGCATTACAACTTCACACCCTAGCAACCAGTAACAGTACTTTATCAACCGCTCCATAGACTTCCATTACAAAAAATCCAAATTACAATAAACTTAACATTAGGCAGAACTTTGTTACGTAATGTGCAAACATCATGCTAATTAATGCTAAAACCTGTTCACATTATGTTAAAACATGCTAGCATCATGCTAATTAATGCTAAATATCTTAGTATTATTTTAAAATTTGCTATATTCATGCAATAGATGTTAGCATAATGCTAATTAATACTAAATCAAGCTAACAACAAGTTTATTTTGCTGATAATGCCTCGCAACCGCATAGAAACACCCTAGCAACCACTTTAACAAAATAATATTGTGTTATAATGTGTTAACATCATACTAAGTAATGTTAAAACTTGTGAGCATCACAGAAAGATAAGCAACACACAGGTCACAAATGACACAGCGTGAATCTGAAGCAATGAATTCTGAGCAATGAATGAATGAATTCTGACTCCAAGATACAAGATTCATGACTAAGACTGAGTCAGGATCCAAACATCATGCTCTGACACAAAAGTGAAAGGAGGCCTAGCAACTCTTTACATAACAGCAGAATCCAAGGAGGTTTAGAAGGAGCCTAACAACATGATACTGCCACCTGATCAGGCTATAAAAACGTAAAATCTACCGCACCAGAAGGGCCAACTACATTTCTGTGTTAAGATAAACAATCAAGGAGGCTCACAGAGAGCCTACAACTTGACAATACTGCTGCTAGGCGGAGCTCTAAGGAGCCGAGATCTCACCAGGATGACTCTTTAAAGTTATAGGAGGCCTACCAACGTTTCAAGCCTACAACTACTAAGAAGCCTCATAGAGACCCTGCCACTCAATACTATTACCAAGACGATCTCTAAGAATGGAGGCCTCAGCATAACGAGAGGAGGGCTGACTACATTTTAGGGTGGCTAACATGTATTGCATGAATATAACAAATCTTTAAATGATACTAACACGTTTAGCATTAATTACCATGATGCTAGCATTTAGTGAAGCTTCCAATGAGGCTCACAGAGAGACTAACAACTCTGAATCTCTATTCAGGCAGAGCTTTGGGAAGCGGAGGCCTTAAAGACAATTCTATAGCAAGATGAGGCCTAGCAACACTCTAAATCAAAGCAGCAGCCAAAGAGGCTCACATAGAGCCTAACAACCTGGCACTCCTACTTAGCCAAGCGTAGAGGATGGATGTCTCGATTTAATCACTGTCTAAGGAGAGGAGGCCTAACTATGCCCAAAATAAGAGTAACCATCAAGGAGGCAAATTAGGCACCAAGCAGCTTCATGCCGCTGTCTAGGTGGAGCTCCAAGAAGTGCAGGCCTTAAGAGGGGAGCTCTCTAAGTAAGACAAGATCTAAAAACAGCTCTTTTGTAAAGGCAGTAATCAGGGAGACTCACAGAGAGCCTAACAACCTGGCACTACTGCCTGGCTGAAATCTAAAAACGGATGCCTCAGTATAATGACTCTCAAAGGACACCTTTTCAAGGAGGTTCACAGGGAGCCTAGCAATTTAGAACTCTATGATCTGAAACCGTGTCACAGGAAACTAAGCAAAAAGGCCAATTGTTCTGTAAGATAAAAACAATCAGAGGTGCTTTATAAACAAACGTTTAAAAAACGAGAAAATAGAATAATGACAAAATCGAAATAAAACATTTACTGTTAATTTATTTATGTGAGTCAAAGACTTGTCTAAAGAGGATCTTTTGGATAGTGAAGGCTTTCTATGTGTTATCCACTTCTCTTTATTGCCTGTTGTTCTGTACAAAGAGCTTTGAAAGCCTTTGCTTTTGTCTAACGGCTTATTTACATAAAAAATTAGTAGTGCCGTTTCTTTTATAGAGTAGACTTTTATTCTTTCTTTTATAGGTTTATGTACCCATCATATGCACAGTGGCAGAAATTGACAGCAGCTGCCTGTTCATGCACAGAAAGTAAGTTGAATTTGAGGTGCTAGGGAAGTGTACCACAGTGCTGGTCTTTACTGTTCCTTAAGAAGAGGCACTTTGTTGCATTAAATTGTCGTTTCGTTTATGTGAAATATAATAAAATACAATTTAGATGCATGTGAAATGTATGTAAAACGGGAGAGGGAAGTCTGGAGGTGATGTTGGCCGTAATAACGTGTTTTCCCTTTGATTGCAAAGAGCAGCGAGTGAGCGTAAGCCGCACTGATGAGCACGCACGGGCACGCACTCTCACCACCACACGGGACACAGCGCATGAGCCACACCAGCCGCACCAGCCGCAGCAGCCTTTCTGGCTGCTTCACACCTGCACTGCACCCCTTTCACTCATTAAATCCACCCTCCGGGGTCTTTTTTCACCAGCCTGCCTTGTTGCGTGATTCTTCACCCGTGACATCTGGTGGAGAATGCGGGCATTCCTGGGAAGAGTCACCAACAAAAGCAGGCAGCACCCCATTAAACCAGTCTTTTTTTTGTCACTTTTTTCACAGCGGATAGTGATGCGCCTTTCCCCACGGACATGGAGGAAATTCTCCAGTGCCTTACCGAGGTAAGCGTCCGCCAGCAGCAAATTGTCGAACATCTGACCACCCGTCAGAGCCGGACGGAGGAAGAACTCGCGGCCATGCACGCCCACGCGCCGCTACCCAACCCTCGGGCACCCTACCCAACACCCGGGTTCCAGCTCGTGCCCAGACCGCCGACTTGACCCGCATCACACACCACTGGCTGCTCGAGGGGGAGCCCACCGCCGCGCAGGTCGCAGAACGGGTGGTCGTCGATCGCCTCCTCCCAGCCCTGCCGCGGTCCCACCGCCGGGTGGTCGGGATGAAGAACCCCGAACTGTTGACGCCACAGACGGCCGCGAGGACCACACCACCGGCCGGCGCTTCTGGCTTCGGACAGCGGGAGAGATGGTGAGTCCCCCTCTTCTTCCTCTAACCCCTTTTGTGATGTTTACCAACAGGCCACGGAGGGAGGCTCGTTCGCCAGGAGCAACGGGAGGACACCCATCTCAAGCACTGCTGGGCCCAGGTGCGGGCCATTGACGGGAAGGACGTCTTCCCCCGAACCATCCTCTCCTGCACTTCATTGTCCGCAAAGGTCTGCTGTACTGCGTCGCCCAGCGGAAGGGGGAGGAAAAAGACCAAAACGGAGGTCATCCTGGAGCTGGCCCACTCCCATACCATGGCGGGGCACCTAGGGGCAGCCAACACCATCCAGCTGATCTGCGACCGGTTCAACTAGCCCCGCCTGGAGGCCGAGGCGCATGGCGCCCAGGATGCCTTCCCCCAGTCCGCTCATTTCCCTGCCCATCATCGAGGTGCCCTTTAAGTGGTTCGGAATGGATCTTGTGGGGCCGTTGCCAAAGTCTGCCCGAGGACACGAGCACATCCTCGTCATGGTCGACTACGCCACCAGCTACCTGGAAGCAGTCCCCCTGCGGAAGGCCAAGGCCATCGGCCAGCAGCTGTTTCTGCTTGCCAGCTGAGTCGGCCTCCCCTCGGAGATCCTGACCGACCAGGGGACACGTTTTTAATCAAACGCTCAAACAGATGCTCCGCCGGGTCGCCACAGGGGACAATCGGGATTGGGACCTCATGATCCCCCACCTGCCTTTCTCGGAGGCAAAGTACCTGGGGTACCAGGTGGGCCGGGGTCTCATTCGCCCCCAGGACAAGAAGGTGGAGGCCATCCACACGCATACCTGGGCCTCAAACGAAGGCCCAGGTATGCGCCTTCTTGGGGTTGGCAGGGTATTACCAGAGCTTCATCCCCGACTTCTCCTCCCTAGCCGCCCCTTTGACAGACCTGACCAGGAAGGGGCAGCCCGAGAGAGTGGTCTGGAGCCCCAGCTGGAGGAAGCCTTTCGCCGGATCAAGACGGCGCTCACCTCCTTGCCCATCCTGCGCACCCCGGACTTCAGCTGCCCCTTCCTGCTACAGACAGATGCCTCCGACACGGGACTGGGGGCGGTCCTGTCCCAAGTCCAGGGAGGTGAGGAGCATCCCGTGATTTACATTAGCAGGAAGCTGTCCCTGGCCGAGGCGAGATACGCGGCCGTCGAGAAGGAAGCCCTGGCTATCAAGTGGGCAGTCCTGGAGCGATGGTATTACCTCCTAGGCCGCAGGTTCACTCTGGTGACGGACCATGTGCCCCTGCAGTGGATGTCCCGGGCCAAGGACACCAACGCCAGAGTGACCCGCTGGTTCCTCGCCCTCCAGGACTTCCACTTCGAGGTACGACACCCGGCCGGGGCCTGTCGTGGATCTGGACAGCTTACTCAGGTCTGTCAGGGGTCTCTCCCCGCCCTCCCCTCGTATCTCCCCTGCCATCCCTAGGACCAGGCCGGCGTTTAGGGGTGGGATGTGATTTTTTTATAAATTAAATGTCAGATGTATGTTATGTTTGCATATGTATGTTTAGAGGGAATTTTTTGAGTAGCCAAAAAACTACAAGAAAGATTGAATTATTGTATGTGCAAAAGTAAGTGAAGCCCCAGCTGCATTGGTAAAGTTAAGTGTGTAACCGATTCAGGTGAAACACATTTGGGTGCTTAATTAATCAGTTAAACAGACCAATACAATTAGACATCCTTAGAAAAGTGGTTGGGTAACACTGATTAAATGAGAGAGAAAACCAACCTAACCACTGTAGTGCCAAGGAGTCAAAGAATGCCAAGGGGAAAGGAGATATCCGAGGACATCAGGAAGAAGGTGGTGACAGCCCATCAGTCTGGGGAAGGCTATAAGACCATCTCCAAGAGATTCCAACTCCATCCATCCACTGTGAGACAATTCATCTAAAAATGGAGGGCATTCAATATGACCACAACTCTGCCTAGAAGTGTATGCCCATCAAAACTATCATCAAGAAGCACCTGAAAATGAATAAAGGACAAAGGTAAAGGTAAAGCTCAACCATCACTCCATCCAAGGCGGTCAAAAGCCTTGGAGTAATGATTGATGATCAACTGAGCTTCTCTGACCACATTTCTAGAACTGCTCGTTCTTGCAGATTCGCCCTCTACAACATCAGGAAGGTCAGACCCTTCCTATCGGAACATGCAGCACAACTCCTCGGTCAAGCTGTTGTTCTCTCCAGACTGGACTACTGCAATACTCTCCTCGCAGGGCTTCCGGCTTGTAATATCAAGCCAGTGCAGTTGATTCAGAATGCAGCAGCTAGAGTGGTCTTTAACGAGCCTAAAAGAGCACACGTCACTCCGCTGTTCATCCAGTTCCACTGGCTGCCAGTAGCTGCTCGCATCAGATTCAAGGCTCTGATGTTCGCATTCAAAGTGGATCCGCACCTTCTTACCTGCTCTCACTTCTTCGCTGTGCCCACCAGAAACTTGCATTCAGCTAATGAACGTCGCCTTGTGGTTCCATCCCAAAGAGGGAAGAAATCGCTTACCCAGACTCTTACTTTCACTTTACCGGTTGGTGGAATGAACTCCATAACTCCATCAGAATGGCTCAGTCATTAGCTGTTTTTTTAAGAAACGACTAAAAACTCAACTATTTCGTTTTCCCTTCCTTGACTAATTAACTAACACACCGCCACTTCTACTTCTTTTATTTAAAAAAAGACGGCTTATACTGTGTTGAAATACCTGAGACCTGTCTATAGCACTTATTCATTGTTGCCTCTTATTGTTGTTGAAATTGCTTCCTTGTCCTCATTTGTAAGTCGCTTTGGATAAAAGCGTCAGCTAAATGACTAAATGTAAATGTAAAGGACAACCCACACATCACATCTAGAGAGTTGCAGACCTCTCTGGCAGCATCTGGGGTAAATGTACATGCATCTACAATCACTCAAAAATTAAACAGACATGACATTTATGGGAGGGTTGCTAGAATGCTTTTAAAAAAAGAACCAAGCTGCCCGTTTCAACTTTGCCAGAGAGCATTTGGACAAACCAGAGGCCTTTTGGAAGTCCATTTTTTGGTCAGATGAGTTCAAAATAGATTTGGTCATAATCAAAGCCGCCATGTCTGGAGAAAAGCTAACACTGAATTCCAGGAAAAGAACCTCCTCCCAACAGTGAAGCATGGTGGTGGAAATGTGAAGGTCTGGGGCTGCTTTTCTGCC
>JAZGTJ010008558.1:0-20803 GCA_036877575.1 Botia almorhae
TGAATATTTTTTGTCAGGGTATGTTTACTATTGAGAGTTAATTTGTACAGACTACGTAATTTATGCTTTTAAAAGTTATGGCATGCTTCCTGTTGAGTTGTAGCTGTTCATATGTTGACTGTGTTTGTTTGAATATGGCTTGGGTGATGTCTTGTCCCTCCCTCATCCTCTTTTCTTCCATTATCCCTCGCTGTTTTAAAGAAAATTAAAAAAAAAAACATTTGGTGCTGCCTTTGAGTTCACAGCTTTGGATAGGCACTACTGTTGGAATTGAGAGTTATGGCATTATCAGCCAATCAGCATTGTTGTTTTCCCGTGGCTCAGGTTAAAATGCCTCCGCCCAGCAACCGTCATTGAGATGAATGGAAAAAGCTAATGGATTAGTTTCTCCAGGTATAACAGACTTCCTAGGTTCCACCTCACTTATGACTTCCTGACCCTTACCAATCCCTTCATTAAAAAAACACAATTTTTCTGAATACACACCCCATCATTTCTCCGTACATTGTCCCAAAGCACACCTCCACAGGCCGAGCCTCCACCCCACATTCCTATACCAGCCACTCTATCGCTTTCATCTCTCTCTTTTCCAGCATATTGGCTTTTCATGCATGGGTTGTGCTCAGGCCTGCAAGCTGCCATACTAGCACAGCCCGTGAACACATAAGGGCTCAGCGCTCTCCAAGTCTTCGGGGGACCACTGACGCATTTCGACACAGGCAGTGCCCGTGTTTTAAGTTCAATCGGGTAAAGCAGAGTGCGTCCAATTCTGGTTGCCAGATCTGTTTAGTCGTGTGCATTTTTTTGTACTACAGACAAGGACGGAGATTGGGTCCCATCGAAATTGGAACCGGAGGGCGTTAGTCTGAAAAGCAATTCCTGGCCGCGTGGCTTCCTGTCGCGCAGATGATCCCGCTTGAGTTAATGTGGTAGACACTGTGGAGGCTGTTATATAATCCAGTTTCTTCACTTATTAATAATGTCCTGTCAACATGTCCACTTCCCTCTGTTCTTCCAACAGACTTCACAGTTTCGTGCCGTCTCTGAAATGCCTGAATGTTTATAAAGGATCAACTGTGCAATGTTAATGGTTTGTTTTATACTGACAAATAGACACGTTTTGATTCTGCAATGCGCTGTACATTAGGCTCAAAACACGGACAATTAGTTATGGCAAAAAGCAAACAATTTTGTCATTGTCATATTGTATTACTGAATAGAGTCATAAATTATTGCAACAGATTCATGAACAGAATGAGTAATGGAAGCTAACAGCTCACTGCTAGATAATGTGGGTTTGAATCATTTTGGCAAGATTTCCGAGGCTGAATGATGCCATTAGAATCTTTACATCATCAACACATATGTTCTGCTCCAAAACCTAGTGTGCTGCCTATCGAGGCAGCATTTTAAGGCATTGTAGACGCCCTACCGACTCGGAATCTTAATTATGCTGCCTCCTGAGACACCTCGTTTTAGCCAAATTCTAAGGCAGCACTGCAAGTATCCTACATGGAAGATGCAGTCCCAGAATGCATTGCAAAAAAGGCCCGGTGAAAAAAATCAAGGGTAATTTATATACATACATTTTTTTAATCACTAACAAAAATTGCTAAAAAAATAATAGTTAAAAATTTATAATTGACAAAAATATACAGTGTATTTGTCTGTTCTGTTTATTTTTATGCTTTTAGAGTAATGGCAATGGCAAACAATTGGAATCTACCGCGCTGTCTTAGAGGGCAGCTGCCTATTGGCAGAAGGCAGCTCATTAGGTTTTAAAACAGAGGTACAGTGTCATCTTTTCAATTTAACATGAATGATGTAGTCTGCTTGTCACTGCTTGCAGAAGTAGCTGTATTAGACAACATCAGTCTGAAACTGGTAGAACATTCAGAGCAGCTAGTTTGGTATGTGGGTTGTTCTCATGAAACAGTGCCTTTTGTGTGCTGTGTGTCCCCATGACTTACTGCTAATACAATTACTGGACACAGAAGTTAGTTACAGTACTTTGTAGTTTTAAAACTTGAAAAACTAAAACATTAATTTTATATTCATTTCATTTTTTGAAATATCAACCAATTTGCATGTCCCCATTCATCACAATTACATTTTGATTGGTATAGAATTTTTAAGAAAAATCTAATTGGTCTAAAGTTTGCTTCTATTGAAATTTAAATGTCATGCTTTCGGTATGTAGTTTTCTTGAGAAAATTGTCTGTGGTCCTTTATTTTCTGTTCAGCCCTGTTATACAGTGACATTTACCCATTTAAAAAAATAATTGCTTTGTCTTTTTCACAATATAATTTTTGACCACATGGTGCAAAGAGGTAAGTCTCTCTTACAGTTTATGTCAGCATTTCATTATGTTTCTTCTTACGTAGAGCCTCGTCAAACAATGATAAGGGTTTACAGACAAAGATAATAAAATAAGTAATTAAGTATTTAATGTAAGTAATGTGTTGTGGTGCAGCATTACGAGACATTTATGCACTTGTAATATTATAAGGGCTAGTGAGTGATGTTTTATAAGAACAAATGTTTTGTGGTACCATTTGAATGCTTCGGCCCTTATTGGTGTTTATTATTTTGTATTACATGTTGCTTTTTCGAAAGACATACAGAAGCATAAAAATTTTACTGCGTCATCAGTGAGTCTTGTAAATAGTCAATATATTAACAGCAGGTACAATTCGCTGTTTGTCTTGACGCAGAACCGCTGGCAGAATTAGCATGTGTGTGTGCGCTCAGCCTGAAGCTCTTCTGTTAACGTGATGAGGACATTGACAGACATGGACAGTGTCAAGCTGACAGGTGTGTTTGTTAGCGTTGAGCGATGTGTCTAAGACAACCGTTGTGATTGTGCATTTTCTGCCACACAGGTAGAGCTTATTCCCAGCTGATGTTCATATCATTGTCTAGTGTGCAGGGATGTTAAGTTGTGGTCCTTCAGGTTATTGCCATGAAGGTTTACTGTCTGTCACAAGCATTCTTAGCTTTCCCAAAGGAGCGAATGAGGAAAGAGAGAGAGAATCTGTTTGGTGTAATAAAGCTGTAGATCGCACTATGTGAAACAGTTAAAAAGACAGACAACCATGAGGCGAGCCCACAATAGACTCATCCACAGAGGATTGTACAGTTATGTAGTCTGATATATATAAGATTTCCCCCTATGAAAGTCCATCTGGAATGACATTGTGAGGAAACAAAGAACTACACTATGTTATCCCTGATCGTTTAAAGACACTGTAGCTCTAATATATTTAGCTGCCTACCTAGACAGCACTTTTAAGACAACATTTGTGTTTTCCTGATGCAAAAGCTAGTTTCAAAAGAGAGGCAATACAATTACGTTGCTTTTTTAAGATACCTTGTTTTGGATGAAATCTAAGGTAGCATCAAATGTATCCTTAATGGAAAAGACAATCCCATAATCCATTGTGACATCCAAGAAAAAGATCCATCCAAGATGGCGCCCAATGTTTGTCAATCTACATAATGCTATATGAGTAATTAAGGTATAAAGTAGAGTAGCTTCCTAAGATGCCTATGATGTTGACACTGCAGTAGACATCAAGGCATCTCACTCGGTTTTGGAACAGAGCTTATTTCTTTAAAGTGAATTAAGCTGCTGGGGAAGAAATTGAGCTGAGATCTGCTTTTTTTAGGACAATGTGTAAAGCATTGTGATTTTCAGCATAATTGGAGTTAGCACAAGTTATATCTGATTCTGCTGTGCGTGGGCTGCTTCTTGATTCATTTTTGTGCAGACTCCTGTATAGGAGTATGCTTCTTGAGTACATATGTACCTTGTTTATATCTATATGTGTAAATTATACACCCCTGAGGTACAACCAATGAGAGTGGGTCTTCTTTCTGCTTGCCTTGGCTTATTTTTTGCACTTCAGCAACACTTTACTGTTTATTAGATCTAGAGAATATTTTGCTGTTTCTGGCGTCTAGAGAAAGACAAAGCTGCTGCAGATATGCACATTTGAAATTTACTCCTAAATCAGTGTATACTGTGCCTGAACTGGCCACACTTCAGTAGTCACTAGCTGTTGCTCGGCAACATGCACCACAGTCCAACATCTTGTGAAGTGAAGAGCCAAGCTGCTGTTTTCTACCTCACCCTTGAACCTCTCTCTCTCTCTCTCTCTCTCTCTATTGGTTTGCTTTCCATTCTTCCCCACAGAGACTGTTGCTCATCAGCCGTTTCACACTTTCTCTTGTTTCTCTCCTGTCTGTTCTTCCTATTAAGTGTCTTCTCGCTCTGATAGACCACATGCTGAGCTCTGGACGGTCTCATTATTGTTCATATATACACAAACTGTCTGTCTATCCCCCCGTTTTGCCATCTTTCAGAACTCATCTCGGCCCTCGAGAGTATTGGCAGAAGGCGAATAAGGGGACAAATAGGAACGTTGTGTTCTTGTGGGAGAGGCATTATGTTCAAATGGCGCTTCTGCGTTCGGTGTCTATCTCTCGCTCTCTTCATCTGACTGTGCCGTGACGTCTTTCTGTGGACTTTCACACTGAGTCAGAAAGGTGCCAAACGATTTGCTGGGATGCTTTCACTGTTCTCTCATCACTGAAATGTGCTTCTTTCAAAAGTGTCCCCGTACCGCACCCAGTAGGGCATGATGCTGGAAATGCCAGAGTCATGGATTTCATTACCAGAAAATACACATACTGATAAAATGTATTCTTCTAATGCACTAGAAGTCACCCTCAGATGCGCAGGGCTGTGTACCGCTCCTGATATTGTGAGATGTTTTGAGTGCTAGATTGCAGAGGATGGATAAATTAGGCTGCGTGTGGTTACTGAATGGTGTTGTGCTGAAATACTTAACGAAATGTGGCTTACACTGAAAATCAATTGCTTACATTTGCTTAACTTATTATTATAATTTATTATTTTGTGTAATAATGTATAATTTCGTAATACAACATTTTTGAGCTACGCTATATATTCATTAATTGTATAGCTCTTTAGTCTTACTGCATGTTATCAGATGTCTCATTTGTGTTTATTATTAATTTGCCCTAGTAATTTTAGAAGAAACATCAGCCCCTTGTTGATACGTAAATGAAAGTAGAGTAACTTCTAAACAATGATAATGTTAATTACTGTTTCCTGCGTCTTTGCTAAATGCTTTTTACCCTGCAGCTCTTAACGCAGTGCTTTGTTTACATCCATATTTATGACATTTTCTGATCCAGATATATAGCAATATAGCCTCCATATAAAATTTACAAACCAAGGAGAACCAAGAGAAATGAGTGCTGAGAGACTGAGCCTGTGCGAGCGTACAGAAGAAACGCCAGCACACCCACACACACTCTTCTGAATGGACTGTTTCCTTACCGCTGTTAAAATCCCATGCCAGACCTGGTCTCATTATCCCAGCAGCAGGAACATGAGATTTCTCTTTTTTCCCCCTGAAGTCAAACATGAATTATTTAGCTTTGTGTTGATCACGTTGAGTCTCAGCCCTGAGGTTCCCTTCCCAGTTCCCCTACTGTAGTCTACTCTCTCTCTCTCTCTCTCTCTCTCCCTCTGTGCAACCTGTGAGCATTATATGTTGTTGCTAATCACTAGTCAGCTATACAAAATATATGGTTTGCTTACAGCTACTGCAGGATTCCTCATAGTTTTCCCTCATCTCCGTAGTTTTATTCCGAAATACTGCTCATCGTGCAGCCCAACTGTTTAGAATTTCCTGTCAATGCCACTGTAACAGCGCTCCGTAATTATTTTTGTACAGTGTGCAGCTAATCTTTGCTAGCACACACGCGTAAATAATTCACTATGCCAACGGTTTGTTGAAGCCAAGTCCCACGTTATCAGTGTACACATTAGTGAGTCATGGCGGAATGAAACTGCCTTTGCCCCAATTTTTGGTGCCGATATTGTTTTCTCCATCTAATTTCTAAATTAAATTTTCACCCAGCTGAGGATCGGCACGTCGTTCGCCGCACCTTAATCAATTATTCATATTCGGCTCTTTGAAAACTTTAATAAGCAGCTGTTATTATGACTTGTCAATCAACCCAGCAGTTTCAGCTTTGTTTTAGTGATAAAAGACCAATTTTGTATCAGTGTAAGTGATCTTATTGAACAAATGATGACACTGAAAGAGATTTCTGTGAATACAGAAAAATATTTAGTGAGAAATTAAGATGACAGAAAGCCAGGCTGTGGGGAAAAAAACAGTTTGCAGCAGACATGGTCTGTTGGTCGTTTAGCTGCTTTAGGCGCTACTGGTGTTTAGCTGGTTTAGGCGGTCAGCGTGTGCTGGTCAGCCATTTTGATCATACTACTATTTATAAATAAACACATGGCATGGTCTTGGAGCATATATTAATTGCATAATGTTGTTGAATATATTTATTTGTTATAATGTTGCATAACAAATAAATATATTCCAGGGATATCAGTTTTTAAAAGGTGACAACAACAAACTCTGAATGCACTTTTTATCTGTTCTGATTCTCCTCAGCCGTGCCCTTCCCTCTGAGTCACCGCCTTACCATGAAGGAGGTGTTTGACTGCGAGGGGAAGCCAAGGGTGGATTTACTGAAAGCCCACCTCACTAAGGAAGGCAGAGTGGAGGAGACTGTGGCCCTTCGGATCATCAATGAAGGGGCCTCTATCTTACGTCAGGAGAAGACCATGCTGGACATAGAGGCACCTGTCACAGGTACATACTTTTTCTTTCCTCTCAGTTAAAAAGACCTCCACTTTCCAAATCCACCTACTTATACCATGGACTAAAAGTATGTACTCATTTGTGATGGGAAAGTATGTACATTTGAGTTAAGCAGCAAAAGAGTATGTAAGTACTGGGACATACTAATGTGTAACAGAAGTGATTGTTGTTGCCTAGATCATTAACAGTCACACACATCATTATGCGGAGACTGCATTATTTGTGTAATTTTCACTGTATAATTTAAATGATTAATTCAGTGTAGTGTCACTAAACTGCATTTGCAATGCATTGTGGGTAATATAAGCTGTTAGAGTGTCTAGGGAACTTCACCTCGAATTTTTACCAGAAATAGTAGAACATTCAGGTATTTTAGAGATGCTCACTTCAACATACTATGATTTAGGACATTCTAATGTAAATTTTGAATATTATTTAGGACAGAGAGTATACAAATTGGCACACCAGCATATATTTTGTTTTAGATGCTGGTGTTCTTAGTTCCCATCAGACTTCTCAAAGGTTCACTTCAAATATTTTTGTCTCTGACTAATATGACAGTGGTCTTGGACTTCATAGTGATTTTCATGATTTCATCATGAGCAGTTTAAGACGGGGTGAGTAAAACTGTTTCCTGTGAGAAAGCGTGTTTTATAGAAGAGTGGCTGTCATATTAAAACACATTTGGAGAACCTGTCAGTAAAGAGCATTTGTACTTTAGTATCTGTGTGTACATAATGCAGTTTTTATCTAATGGCGTCTGCATGTCAACTGTATATTCCTGATGAGCTCCTTTTGATACAGTGAGTAAACAGGAATATAGAGCAGAGACAGTATTGTATAAAAGTTTAAGCGAGAGTGTGCATCCTGACCTCGAATATAAAAATAAGCTCCAAAAAAACGACTGGAGGTTCAAAAATGAACAAGATTGTCAAAAACAAAAGGCAGCAGCAAGCGCTGGAGGCGTTTCCGAATGAAGTATGCCTGTAAAGGTAGCTGTCACTTTGAAAGTGAGTCAGTGTTACATGTGTGAATGCTTATGTGTTTCTCATGTATATTAAAGGAACAGTTTATTAAAAAAACAAAAATGAAAATTCTGTCCGTTTTTTTCCCTTTATGTCTTTTAAAACATGTATGACTTTATTCTGTGTACTAAATTTATGCTAGATTTATAGCAGAATGTGTATTTTAAGTGAATATAAACCTAAATATCGGTATATTTCTAATCCAAGATAATATATGACTATCATTTGGCTTTTAAAAGTCACATAGGCTACTTTTATATTTGATAACATTTATTTTTGTTTATGGTGCTTGAAATCCCCTGCTCCCCATCCACCTTCATTGTATGGAAGAGTGGAAGAGAGCCACATGGACATTCTGTTACATGTTGAACTGAGAACTCCTTTGGGGTTTTAGAGACCCCAAATAGATATCATAATCATACAGGTTTGAAACAACATGAAGGTGAGTAAAAATGACAGAATTTCTTTGTTAAACTGTCCCTTTAATTCTCCGTCCCACTGTCATGACATTATTAGTGAGAGGAGAACTAAAAAATGTGTTTTTTATAAACTAAACTGTACCACACAAACCTTTGTATATTTTATAGCTGGTCGGAACAGCACAACTTCACTTTTTCACCTCTATCGGTGTCTGTGGATAATCAATAGAGTTGAGTACTTGATACCCGCGTCCATCTGCGGGAGTGTGTCAGCGCACCAGCTGGCCATGATTTCCGCTGTCTCATCCGCGTATGAGCCGCTTACTCCTGAAAGAAACAGGTCCTTGTGTAACCGGACCAGAAAAAAATATGCAGAGATAATGGCTGTAGCTTGATTAATTTTGCTTTGTAATGTGATTCTGTTTGCCCAGACGGTACATCTCATGCACTGTGCCAAAATTACTGTATTTTTAATGCTGTTTTAACATCTAATGTGTTTTATAATGTGGGCCAGGGGTGTCCTGTTCTTATTGAGATGTTCTGTAAAACTGAGGCAACTGATGTTAAAATCTTCGCATGAGTCAACTTATCTGTTTTAGAAAATCTGTAAATAATTAGACTGGTTTCTGGTTCTCCTGGCCACAGTTGAATGTGTTTCATAGTGAGCGTTCACAGAGGACGTTCCTTAACTTTACATTTTTAAAAGTTTAACTGTTTTTAAATATTTTTAACAACGTTTATGGCACAAGATGTCAAAAAACAGGAAACAGTAGTGCTTAGGGAAATGAATTTAAAGACGTACATTTTATGAGGGGATTTTATCGTGCAAACTCTTAAAGCACCATCATTCTATTCTAATTCTATTCTAAATTAAAAAATAATCCAAAACTAGTTTGACTGAGCAATTAGATCATTGTTGGATGAGTACTGACCAATCCCTACACCAAACCATCAATCAGGCATATTATAGCAGAAGCTCCTTGATAAACAGCTGAAATAAATCACACACTTAGAAACAACACTGTTTATGGAGTCATGAGAAGCCACTGAAAGCTGATTGCTCGGCTGTGTTTTCACATAGGCACAAAAACATTTCGGTTCACCCCAGTTCACTTGCAGTCTCGCAGGAAGAGTTCATTTCCAATGTGCACTTAGATTTGTCTGGTACAGTGCAGCTGTTAAAATCCATCAGTTGATCAGAGCGACCTACAGAGAAAGAGAGATATAAAGAGAGAGAGAGCGCGGCTTTCCACTGCAGAACACACCTACACCTCTGAGTCATCTGTACCTCACAGCTCAATATTTTCTCTCTCTCTCTCCCTCTCTCTCTCTAAATCTCTTCCCATCATCCATTTCTGCACCCTGTGTGCCTGCATGGGTGATGTGAGAATAAGCGCCCACCCCCCACCACCATCATGTTCAGCACTGCATAGTCACTGACACACATAAACAGACATCCTTACAATTATCACCCTTTAGAACTCTGAGTTTACTGTGTGTGTATGTGTGTGTGTGTGTGTGTGGGTGGGTGTGCATGTGTGCGTGCGGGTGTGCATTCACTTGATTGTGTGATTTCTGTCCCTCTGTTCAGAATATTTGCCCAGATCAACCAAAATTAGGCCATGTGAAGTTTATGCCCGTCGATCGTCTATTATTAATATCAAAGGGATATGAAATATGCAGGAGGCACGGTGTATGCGGGGACCTGTCATTGTTGGTAGATCTCCTTCCTTTGTGATGCAACATAATGTAAAACAAAGACTGATATCTGCTGCTGTTTGTCACTATCTTCACTCAGTGTATGACCATCACCTCACGCTATTGTCAGTCAAGGCTACTTACACAATCAAACACATACAGCGCACTGCTCCAGGCCCCTTCATTTATGCTGAGAGTGATTTGTGTTTTGCGCTGCTTCTTCATTAAGCCCAACAGTGGTGAGATAGATCTGTCTGACATAACAGAGAGGAGCAGAGGAACAGAGAGAGAAAATGAATGAAGAGGGGAGGAATAGTGAAGACTAGAGAGTACAAAAAAATGGGAAGGAGAGGAGAAGAGGTGAAAAAAAAAAAGAGACGAGAGAAACAGATGATGAGAGGAAAAAATGAAGAGAGGAGGAGCAGATAATGAGAGAAGAACAGAGAAGAGAGAAAGTGATGATGAGAGTAAAGGAGAAGAACTGGGAAAGAGGAGCAGATAGTGAGAGAAGACGGAGAGGAGAGGAGAAGAAAATGAAAAAAAAGAAGAACGGAGAGAGGGAGCAGATAATGAGAGAAGAACAGAAAGGAGAGGAGCAGATAGCGAGAGAAGAACAGAAAGGAGAGGAGCAGATAATGAGAGAAGAACAGAAAGTAGAGGAGAGAATGAGATACTGAGAAAATAAAAACAGAGAGGAGATAAACAGATAATGAGAAAAGAAGAACAGAGAGGAGATAACAGATAATGAGAGGAGAGAAATGGAGAGGAGCAAGAAGAAGTTAGCGAGGCAAGAGAATGATCAGCTATTAGGAGAAGTGGAGTGCAGAGTGAAGCAACATTTAGTCGTCTCCGTGGGAGATCATGACAGAGTCATTGTGACACAGAGCAGATTTCATTTACATTCTTCTCTTCATGCTTAGGCTGAACGTGACCCAGGAATGTTAATCGCAAATTTAAAACCTGCTTCTCCTCAAGCTTGGTAAAAATCTGTTAAGTGACCCGGGTAATTTACGTACACAGAAACACTTAACACTTGGACCCAGAAAGATCATTTTCATGCAGAATTTATACACCTCTTCATGCATAATGTAATGTCTCAATATGCAGGCGCTACTGTTTTATACAGTAAATGCTTTTCACTGCTAACTGACACAGCCCAGCGCATCTTTTTACATGCGTAATGCAGCTCTGATGTTGCAACGTGACTGGGCATCTGTATTTATTCCTCTTGGTTTTGGATTATATAAACCTAACAGTGTCTACAAAGACTTAAACAACAGGACTTTTCAGACGGTGGTAGAGCTAGACAAGAGGGTTTGAAATCCTCAGGAGAAAATCAGGGGCTCAGAGGGAGAGGGAGAGAGAGCCCACCGGAGTATATATGAAGAACTTGGAGCTCCTGTGAGACCACAGAACCCCCTCTGCTCACCCGACATACACATAATAACAACATCACCTATTAAGTGAATATCTGTTTGCTGGAGTCACCGTACCCTAAGAGAAATCTTAAGAGAAATAAAAACATACATGAGAAATATATAATATAATTATATATTACACATATGTTAAATTAATGTGGAATGCAAACATATCAAAAGGTGATGTAGGAATTGAAGTTGTTCAGATAGATATGTATATATGTAAATGACATATCTATGTTGTACGCATACATATGTATACAAATATGTATATATATATATTTACTTGTTTGTTCGTGTATGTGTTTGTTTTACATGTATGTCCATAAATCAGACTGTACAGGACAATAGTTAAGACAATTTGGTTCTGATCAAATCTGATGACAAACTTTGATGAATATTTCTTTTTTGTGCACTCTGGGAATAAGATATTGCAGAAACCTAATTTTTTTCTTCTTTTGAGTTGCTCCTCTTATGAGTAGAAATGGTGTCATGCTCCTTTTCCCACAATGCATCAGTGTTTTTATCGATGGATTGGATGCAGTAGAGGAGGCAGGGTGAGGGAAAGCAAGTAAGCACAGCGTGAGAAGGCTGAAACAGTTGAATACAAGGGGGGCGGACGAATCTCTTTACCAGTTGGTGGAAGAACGAGCACACACAGATAAAGGAGAGAGTTCAGCCTGTGACTTCGCTGTCATTCATCAACCCTGTTCCTGCAGATAGAACGACAGAAAGAGCGCTAACTGCAGCCTCAGTGGCCCCAGCCTTCCAAAAAAAAGGCCCTCTTAGCTGTTCTCAACGTCATTTTCTCCAGAGGCTCTTTCTGACTATGCCACACTGCTCTATGGCATCTAGTGCTTTCGCTCTATAATGTGTGTTAATGGTTCATGGTAATGGCCCATTTTGCATGTATGTCAGACTCGGCAGGATGCTTGCAGCTGCTGTATGATTTAGGGCGGGTAAGCCGCTAATTCACTTGGCTTGAGGAATCTTAATTTAAGACGGTTCCTCAGAGACATTTAAGGTTAAATATGTGGTCGTTTTGAGAATGGATCTATTGATTTGGGTATTGATTTTGAGGTAAAGGAGCTGTTCGTATAAAGGTGGACAGAAAGCTTGTGTTCCTTTAGTGAACAAGCATCTTAGGGAAAGGAGGCCGACGTGATACATTTATTAAGCATGTAAAAATGCTTATGTGTTGTTTGTAAAGGAAGCAAAGATTAGTGTGGACGGATGAAGACCTGAAGAGTAAAATTTCTAGAAACAGGAAATGAGATGGAATCTTTTGCTTAACAGTGTTGCTTTACAGATTGCGACGAAGCAGTTACAGTAGGTCATTTAACAATTTGTGCGTCCACACACAGGGTTTAAAGATGAAATCAGATTATTACAAGGGCAGGAATTACTTAAATTTGTAATCACCAAATTTTCCACACCAGTTCCTGCTATTTCACAGATCTACTTGCTAATTGTCGTCGCGCCGGCGTCACGTATCTGCTGTTTGCTCCTGGGTGTGAGCATTCTGTTTGCATGCACTAAGTGGGTTGTAAATATATGTGTGTTTGTCCCTCACTGTCCGAGGCCACACCCACACACACTACAGTGTGAGAGGCCCTCCGGGGTAAACGCTTAGGCAGCATCTCCATGCCAACGCAAACTCCTCGTTTATTTCATTCTTTATTCTCATCAAATTCATGTCTCCATGGCAACAGGAGTATGCATTTCTCTCTCTCTCTGTCTCTGAGAGATTTATTTTGCAAAGAGCCAACACAGATCTCCAGACCAGCTATGTTTAATGCAGGGTCTCGTGTGTGGTTTACTCCCCCAGTTGTGCACAGCTGTGATTGTGTTTATTGTTGTTTCCATCAGTTTATTACAGCTTGAGAAGCTCAGAGATTACGCCCCGCACAGAGGTGTAGTTACTCTCTTTCAGTAGCTATGACTGTATGATGCTGCTGTAGATTAATGTTTGTAGATTTGAGTATGGATGCTAGGGACCTACTAAAGGTAACTCTTTCATAACACATTTATATCTAAAGGAAGTGTAATCTAAGTAGGCTATTGAATGTAATATAATGTTTTGTTTGTAAAATAAAGTATTTTATTTCCCATTCTAAATAAAATTACCAGTTACTTAGAAGTGCTGTTCACTGTGAGACTGTGCAAGACTTTGCACAGGTTTGACCGGTTGCAATGAATTCAAACCAATTGTAAAAATTTGTTTATTTGTTGTTTATGTGTATAGTTGGTGTCAGCTGTTCATTGTTAAAATCATTATTTATCCATTATGTAGAATACATTTAGCTTTCTTGGGGCATTTTTATTGATAATGTAATTATATGATTATATAAGTTAGGACAAATGGTCAAATGCTTATATTATAATGTTTATATGATATATATATATATATATATATATACACATTACATTATACATTATATATACACTATAATGTAAGTGCATATATTATACAATGCTTAATGACAAAAGTATTAATTCTAAACAACCCAGATCCATCTTCCTGATTAAAATCACACATGGTGCATCTATATAATCTGCTATATAGTCTATATAATCTGCTAAATGTCCTTAAGTTAAAGTGTCCAGTTTTAAAAAAACAATCCTACACCCTTTATTTAAAAACAGTTACATCAGATACATCCACCCCATCTAGTCAACACACCTCTTTCTCTCTCTCTTCAGTGTGTGGTGATATCCATGGGCAGTTCTTTGACCTGATGAAGCTGTTTGAGGTGGGAGGCTCTCCAGCCACGACACGATACCTCTTTCTGGGTGACTATGTGGACCGAGGTTACTTCAGTATTGAGGTAAGAACTTAGAAGAGTCACTCATCTCAATAAATGTATATCTCAGTATATCTCAATATGGCCTAACAACACTGACAACCTTCATTAGGTAAGCTACGCAGAGCACACTCCTGTTTTCTCAGTCAACTCCTTACTGTGGGAGTCACTCCTCTTCCAAAATGTCCAAAACATCAAACTAACTCACCAGTTTAGCTGGATTCCCGGCTCTTCTACAGCCTTTAATAATTTCTTTCTCTCTAACATTTAAGATTTTGGAGTCAAATTCCATGTCATCTCTTAATTTATATAGGGTCATAAAAACTGTTTGGTGATCATACAGGAATTTGGATTTTTTATTTAAAATAGCTTTAGAAAAGAATTTAGACAGATGGCTGGAAGTTCATACTAAGGCCAGTTCTTTTACACACACTTGAGGGAAACAGCTACAATTGGCCTTCCAGTAGCCTTTGTTACTGTAAGGCTATAGTATTTATAACTGGCTGGGTAATAAAACAATAGTCTATGGAATGTCCCTATCTAGAAAGCTAAGTAAATGTGTGTGTGCGGTGTGTGTGTCTGGTCTGGGGGCAGCCAGTGAAGGTGATGGGTACTGACAGTAGATGTTCTAACATATGTAATTGTGAGTGTATGGTTAACACTGCACAAGCCTGCATTAGCGTGGCTCATGCTTTGTAGGTATCTCTTAGATATGGACATGTGTTTCAGTTCTGTTTTGTCTTTGTTTCTCTGCAGTGCGTTCTATACCTCTGGTCACTAAAAATCCTCTACCCAAAGACGCTATTTTTACTGAGAGGAAATCATGAATGTAGACATTTGACAGAATATTTCACCTTCAAACAAGAATGTGAGTACTCCGCTTTGTGCACACTCGTACAGTAATACTGTGATTGTAAAGCGTTATTGAAATGTAAAGAATGCATTTTGGCTTAGTGGTTAACAAACAGGATGAGGTGTGGCGCTCATACAGATGATGCAGGTTCGAGTCTGGCTCTTGTAACTTTACAATCCTTCTCCCTTTTTTTCTTAAAATAACGTTTTCTTTCATCTCTCAAAAAAGTGGCAAATTGTAGCATTTTATATAATAAAAATATGATAAAATATGATACAGTGGGGTCCAAAAGAAGAGAGAGTGATATGAAGAGAGATCAATTTTAATTAAACCAGGAAATAAACTAAAAGTTTTAGGATTTTGAAAAGCAATGAAACATTATAATTTAAAATTAATTATTTGCATATATTTTTACACAGTTATCTGCACACTCAATCAAATTGTGCAAATAAACAAAAATGACTTAAATGGTTATGTTGATAATATAATTAAAATGAGAAAAAGCAAAATAGAAACATTTTCTTTAACACATGGAGCCCACTGCATATATAGTGCATACTATGCTAATATGTCTTAGTACTAGTCAGTATGCTTGTATAACTAGAACAGAGGCTTAGAGTTTTATTATGAAATCAGTGTTTGTAGGAATTCATTAACAATTTAGAAAATATAATGATATATTGTATATTAGTTTGTGCTTAATGATTCAGAATAATAGTATAGTTTAAAAGACACTATAAGACTTCCATCATGTCATATATTTCAATGCACATAATCAAATGGGAATAACAGAGCACACTCCTCAATTTACCGTATCTATTCTTCCTGAAAGAATAAATCTTTCCATTTAAAGTGAGTGAGGTTTCTAACAATGGGCAGATGGGAGGGGTTGGGGGTGGCAGAATGTGGAGTATGAGGTAATGCTTTAGAGTGGAGCCTTCCCATGAGGCTTAGCGGCAAAGCCGAGAGATAGGTGAGGTGGGAGAAGAAGTGCGGAATTGACGGCAAAGTCCTTGTGTGTCTACTTCGCTGACTGGTCGCCATGGTTACAAATGCTTCTGAGAGGTGGCGTATTGAGACCTAATGAGAACAGGACGCGTCGACACGCTGAGAAAAAGAAAAACGTCATCTGTCTTGAGAGACTGTTTATTTTGTGTGTGAGTGTTTGTGACGCACTGAGACACATGGGGTTGACCGTTAAAGTTTGGTCCCAGTAGGAAACCTAATGAGGGCAGAGAAAAACATGATAAGGCTATAAGTGTTATAACAAAATAGCCGTTGTTTATAGCTTTGCCACAGATATTAGGTTGTTATCTGTGTCTACCTGCAAAGCAGTGAAAACACAATGTCTCGTATTATCGAATTATAATCTTTCTTATCATAGAAATTCAGATATTCTGTGCTCTTTTGAAATTAAATTACTATTTAAATACACTGTGACGATCACAATGTAATGGTCATTGTCCGTCATGTTTATGATGTCATATGACATCATGACCTCATTAACATAAACCCGCCCACACATATCACTGCCTATTCAGTAATAAAGCTTATAAGTAATATTTCATAAGTAGGACCTTCCCAGGAGAACCTAGAGGTAGCATATGACCCCTTTAAATGTGAAGTTCTTCAGTGTATATATACTGTATTGTATATATATGTATAATTTGTGTGCCATTAGCAGCTCTGAATGGAATGACAAAAATAGTGACAAAAATATAATTTTCATCCCTCATTGTTCAGACAAATCTGTGGCCCCGCCCCTCCTCCACACTCACACCGTTGGCTGCTTTACACAATATTTGACTTTCTCTCTTCTTTTCCTTTGGGCTCACTTGCTCTCTCTCCCTCACTGTACATCAGGTAAAATCAAGTATTCAGAGCAGGTATATGATTCCTGTATGGACGCATTCGACTGTCTGCCCTTGGCTGCGCTCATGAACCAACAGTTCCTGTGCGTCCACGGTGGACTGTCCCCAGAAATCCAGACCTTAGACGACATAAAGAAGGTACTGCCAAACCAGTGATGCTGTGTGGGAGGACAGAGATTTCATGCATGGCCACAAGGAAGCAGTATATATATGTGTATATTTCTGTATTCTGTATGATATTTTTGTCCTTGTGGCCTAGTTGGACCGATTTAAGGAGCCCCCAGCATTCGGGCCTATGTGTGACTTGCTTTGGTCTGATCCACTGGAGGACTTTGGCAATGAAAAGAGCCAAGAATACTTCAGCCACAACACAGTCAGAGGCTGCTCATACTTCTACAGGTGGCTGAGTTTCACTGTACTTCAGGGGGAGGGGATGGGCTTGCGGGTGTGCATGCAATATGTTGGTAGGTCCAAAATCATGGCACAAAAAGGGATGCTGGGCAATTCTGTAAATCAATTTGTAGTACAATGCACTGCTGTGCAAAAGTCTTACGTCAAGTTTTAATGACCATCCATGTTTATGTTTTTGGTCTCTTCTGTATAAAGATACAAATAGAACATACAGGAAGTATGTACAAAATAAAAATAAAAAATGTCCTAACAAAATGGCTTCTTAGGTAAAAGTCAGTGTTTAGTTTGACCTCTCTTGGCACAAGGCAAATCTCAGACTTTTTGGGGGAGTAAAAACATTAGATTCGAATTAGAAATTAGGGTTCCATTACATTTTTTAGAGCCAGTTTCCTACCATTGATCATCTCTGTTTTTCTGCATACAAATTACCTGTATGTTCTGGTTGTATTGTAATAAAGGGACTGAGAAATAATTATATAAGGTCCTTATACATTATACTACACATAAACAACATGCAAAAAAAAATTGTGACAGATTATGCTGCATTTGTGTTTGTGTGCGTGTGGGAAAGAGAGAGAGGGAGGACAGCTGAGTTGATGGGGGGTTGTTGGCTCTCTCCAGGTGTTCTGGGCTGCTGTTGTTTTCTGCCCTCTGCTCCGAATACATAAAGCAACAACCTCTTAATATTTCACACACTGCTGAAATTTTGATGGAACAGTGTCGAGAGTGTGTGTGAGAACAAATGTGTTTGTTTCTGAGCACGACTACAGATCTGTATTTGTTGGTCTGCAATATTTTTTTGTGTTAGTCTGGAAACACTATGAGGAATGTTAAATACAGTGTGGTCTCTCTCACACACAAACACACATACACACAGAATATTGTTGTCAAGGTTGTAATATTGATTGTGGCTTGATTGTGGCTTGTGGCCAGTCTTATCACTCCCAAAGTCATTTGATTTCCTTTTGTGGAATTAAAAAGCTTTGCAGAGTGCTGATTATCAAATAACAAAATGATCAGTGTTGCACTAGCGCCATAGACATAGAATCTCATTTATGCTTTTACATATTCAAAATTGGCACATAATGATTGGTTATAAGACCCATGAACAAGCTTAGAATACTGTTATACGATTATATGATAATACGTGCATATATTACTTTTGAGTATATGCCACACAAACACACAGTATAGAGCTCTATGGAATACCACAGGAGACTATCTGGTTTAAAACTGCAGATTTGTCCCAGTCAGCTTTAGATACATTAGTGTAACTCTGAGCAGAACCACATCCCAATATGACGGCATTGTCTTCTGTGTGAGTCTCTGACAGCCATGTTACTGAACATGTGTACGCACGACTGAATTTATCACACCACGCTGCATACTTTACTTAGGCACATACATACCCACACACATCTCTGTTATGCAAGGCTCAGAGAAGCAGTTTGTTTTAATCAGTGTTGTCAGTGTTCTTCAAGCTGCCCACCTCCCTGAATCACCATGTTGGTGGTTATTCGCTCCTCTTCTCTCCCTTTGCCTCTGTTGTTTTTATTGCCTCTGTACACATGCACATTTTCATGTATGTGTTTTTTTTCTCCCATAATGCACCTGTACAAATGCAGATAGGTCAGTTTATTAATGGGGCACTGCAGAAATGTAGAGATTAAATAAGAGGTGAAACTAGTATCAGCCTTGGACAGAAAGGCCACAGGCCGCCCACAGTTTATTTGCTAACCGCTTGAATCATATTGTCTGTAAAAATAGCAAGAGCTGAAGCGGTCAGTTCCGTTCTGATTGGCTGGCACTACACGCCTTCAGGGAGTTGAGGCGTATACCAGTCGGTGGCAAACAAAATTATGTACACAAGGTGTCAGGTTAATACCATGTTTAAAATGACACTTTTTCAAGAGTATTCTAGAGTTTTTTTGAAGCTATGGGAAGCAAGTAAACTTGATGTCCACTGGTTGCTTTTTGTGTCAATCAAACACCCTTCCTGTCAAAGTGGGTGGGTCTTGGCCAGAATAAGCTACCAAGTGGATCAGTCTTGATGCAGTTTGTTAAAAGTCTGTCTCAGTGAGACTAGGGTGAAGCTGTGCGGTGACAGAAACAAAGGGGGATGCCCTTATGACCTCTAGATCTTACTGTAGTCAGCAGAAAGAATGAAATCGAGCGAGGGAGCGGAAAAGAGAGAGAGTGAAGGGCCCACACTGCGGCCAGCAACGGCACCACAGCTCTGCGATCTATCCCAGAATCCCCAAGGGCTCAGCAATGTGGTGTTGCCATGACGACTGGTTTCCTCTTCCTAAACTGGAGCGAGTGATAGCGAGAGAGAGAAAGCGAGATGCAGAGTAAGAAGGGATTGGTAGAGCAGTGCTAAAGCAGCAGTGCCCCTTCATTAGCCGACGAAGATGGAGAGAGAGATCTCACATTGTTTTACACACTTTGGGGGTTGTAGTCAAACAAATGCAGCGCTATGGTAGTTCTCTCTTACTGTGAAGGTGAGAGGTTGCTTAAGGCTGTACACAAACCCCTCAGATCTGCTTCTCTCCTGGATATCAAACTGCAGGCTTCATTAGTTTTTGACAGGGCAAAATTAGGAACAGAGGCCCTGCTGCTTACTATGTATGAGCTGTTTTTTTCTTTGCTTTTAAATTAAGGGGCACAAATGAAAATTCATCATCTTTTATGAATGTTTGAATATATGCCATTTTGAATTAATTAATTCAAATGAGATTTGAGGTCTGTTTTGTTAAATTTTGGTACTGGTCAATGGTAACTTGTAGGGACACCAGCACATCAGCATCCAAAACACAACATATGCTGGTGGGCAGCCATGTTGCTCTTTTTAGCAGGAGAGAGAGAATCTAATAATCAACAGTAGAGCACCACACTGGACACATCTTAAAACTGCAGCCATGCCACATTTACTCAAGGCGCACGTTTTGATTAGCCGACAGTGAAAAGCATAGCGAAACTATACAACATTAATGGACACATCCACCCACACTTTCTGAATGTTGGCTCTTATTTTCTCCCTTATTCCCTTTTCCTTCTCTTATTTGCAGTTATCCAGCAGTCTGTGACTTCCTACAGAATAATAACTTGTTATCAATCATTCGAGCACACGAAGCACAAGATGCAGGGTATGTATTGGCTCTCTCTCTAGCTTTCTCTCTCTATCAATTTATCTGTCATAATCTTTTTCATTAGTGTATCATAATTTCTTCCCTGTGCTCTCGGTTTGCCTTAAACAGGGGTAAGTTAGTGACATTTGCCAAAAGAAGTCTCCTCCACAACTTAAAAACAAAATAAAACAATACAAACATTCTAAAACAAAATGCAATCAATGAAAAAAATATATAAATTGTATATTTTACGTTTATGCATTTGACAGACGCTTTTAATCAAAGCGACTTACATTGCATTATACAGGGCTTAAAGTATTCCGGCACCATGCCGGATCTCCGGCGTGCGGCCGTGAGGGAAAAAAATAATGTTTTAATATTTTCGAGCCAATTTATTTCACCTACCAATCTGATTGATTGGCTACCAATCATATGAGAGGAACGCAGCTTTAACTAACGTTA
>JAZGTJ010008559.1:3345-20797 GCA_036877575.1 Botia almorhae
TCTGCAGTGCTTCTGAGAGATTCATTCATGGAAGGGGGTGACAGAAAGAGAGAGAGAGAGAGAGTTGCGACAAATTGCATACAGTAGAAGCCAGTCTGAAGGTGCACACAAGGACTGCATGGCCCCCCCCAACACACACACACAAGGGCGCGCAACACCCACCTTGTTCAATAACAGTCAGGTTTTTTTGGGATGTACCAAGGGTTTTACAATGATCTGGGTTGCTGGGGGACGGAGGGAGAGCGCAATGGAGAGAGAGAGAGAGAGAGAGAGAGAGAAAGGAAGAGAGAGAGAAAGGAAGAGAGAGAGGGGAAGAGAGAGAGAGAGGGGAAGAGAGAGAGAGAGGGGAAAAGAGAGAGAGAGGGGAAGAGAGAGAGAGAGGGCAGCATCTTGTTGGTATTCAAGTGCTGTGGCTGTTCCAGACGAAGCAGCTATTTTTACTCACCGCGCTGCTTTTTTTAGCGCGAGAGGATCGCGTCTGAGCAGGGCCAGCGCGTCTGCGCAGCTCTGTGTTTCTGAACGTACTGTTCATGAACGACTCGGCCCGCAACGCCCGCTCGTGCCAATGCATTTACAGAGGGACGAGTTCCTCCTGCTGGGCCCGTTCATTGTCTGTAGCAGTACAGCCACACACAAGCTCGCCACCTCTCTGTATCTATAGCCACATTCTTGCATTGAATTCTGGGAATTGTCTTCCAGCCCCGCTTGCTTCGTGTGGTGATCATTCACTATAAGCTCAGAATTCCTCAAAGTACGGAAAACTTTAAAGCACCCGTCTGTTCTTTTATGGAATGTGTACGACATCTCGGATGATGTGATGTTTGTTGGGAATGCATCTTGGACTGTGCGTCTGCAGAGCTTCATGTTAATTCTGACATTCTGTGTTTTGTATTTGATTACACAGTTTGTTATTGTGGGATGTTATTTTTTTTTTTACCGGCAAGCTTTGTTTTTCATTCATGTTCTCATGAGCATTTTGATGTTCTGGTCTACAAGTTCACCTACAGCCGATGACTTGAGGTTTTCCTGTAGTGTTCCTGTAAGCACCTGTAGAACTTGTACCTCTAGCTCCACTGGTAGGGTTGTGGGTTCAAGTCCCAGAAGAAAACGTTGTCCTTATAAATTGTGTAGCTTGATTACACTGTTCAAGTCATTTTGGATAAAATCGACGTCTGAATGCATTCATGTAATTCATGTAATGTCGTTTAGATCATTGAAACTCTTATGAATTAAAAAATGCTTTATTCTAAGATGAAATAAAGAAAAGCTTGTGAATTACTTTAGTTTCTGGCTTTTGTTCTCGTTCTCTCTCACTCTCTACCCACATCTGACTTTGCGCAGTCTCCCATTCCCCTCAGCCCCTCCCCTCCCGGGTTTCTATTTTTAGCAGCCCCCAGGATTCCACCTCATCCCCCCCTCGTGCTGTCGTGCTCTACAGACGTCATAAGCCCACCGCCCCACCCTTTTCATTCCCCACAGCCCTGTTCTTGCGAAGGACCACTGCCCATGCTACACTTTGATCGCCCATCACATATTGTCTGTCTTCATGCTTCGTGCGTGTGGGTTTTATTAAACTGGAGCATCATGGGATATGAAGATGGGCGTGTATTGTTGAAGCCTAAAAGCGAAAACTCTCCCGAAATGTTTTGCCATTTAAAATAACTAAACCACACCTGGTCAGGTTAAAAACTGGGTTTCAGGTCAGCCTAAATGAGTTTTAAGTCAAATTTACTTGTTAATGAAATAATAATAAATTGTGAGCACTTCCTGTTTAGCTTCATTGTTTGATGCTTGGCATTACTGGCCTGTTAAGTCTTTTGCAATGCACAGCAACTGCTGAGTACTTAAAGATAAAATGTGTATTTTCTGCCCCGTGGAATGGCGAAAACTCTTTAAATGGGTTTCCCCAGCCACTCCCACCGTCTGCCATTGGTCAAACAATCCTGCTACAAGCCCCACCATTGGCCGAGCCAATGCTAGGTTAAGCTGGTTGGGATGTTCAAACAAACGGACCAATATGTTGATCGTTCTTTTCTATCAACATATTGGAATGAATCATTCGGTAATGGTTTACGTTTATAAAATACGATGCGAAACGTTAAAACGCTTTTTGTATGATGCGTTTCCGCCAGCAGTCGTGTAGGTGTGGGGTTGTTTGGTTTATATTCGAGTACGTCTGTTCGTCTCCTATGCGTGATCTTTCTGTCAAGTCTGTTTTGGGTTAAAAATGAATAATTGAGCTGATCCTGTTCCCGTCTCGTTTTTCCAGTAGTGACGGGAGCCACGGACGGGATCGGGAAATCCTACGCGGAGGAGGTGAGGGTTCCTCTTATTTATCTCCTCGCTCCACGGAAAGCACCGTGACTCATCACGAGACAGAGGTTCTCACTCTGAGGCCAGGAGAAGGAGGGTGACTGGAAGACGCGTGGAAAGGACCCATTACCTCACATAACTCTTACAGTTACAAACCGTGTTAAAGTCCTTTATCTCCATTAATGCTTTGTAATTAAAGCTGAATCACGCCTTGAGTGTTTTTGTAACTTTTAAAGTCACACTTTTAGGCTTCACTAAGTAGAATGGTTTTTATATTAAACCCGTTAAACCACCCATCCTTCTCCTGTCTGCCATTGGACGCTAAAGGGATAGCCACGCCCCCGAACTCACGGCATTGGTTCGTCCAGCGTTGCTGTGTCGGGCTGGTCAGAATGCTCAAACACACAGATCGACGTTCTCTTCGCAATTTTAGGGGAAATTAGCATGCTAATAGTTTACTTGCATCCGTCACTGCAAATTGAATTCGATAGAATTTAAGGCTGCAATCCGTAGCTTTTGTCTTACGTACTTTTCATTATGTATGTTGGTGAAATGAAGCCAAACTGAGATTTCCCAGGAAATCTGACCCGACAGTAAATTATAAATCATAAGCTTACTGTTGGGGATGAGGGTACGGTAAGGAGATTGTGTTAAACACTGATCTGTCACGTTTTAGCTCAATAACTGATTTTTGTTCCCTTTTAACTTGGTTACAGATTGCAGTTTTAACATTGGACCAAACTGCACAATTTAAAGATTTAGTTTGTAAATAAAGGAAGGAAGTTGTTGCTCCACCTGTGGAGAAGTGTTGAGGAGGTCATTTCTAATATTGCTCCTGCAGACGCTTTGCATCGTTTATCTTTTGTCATAAATTAGACGATAATACGTTCTCTCTCTCTTTTTCTCAGCTTGCCCGACGAGGATTCTCTATGATGCTCATCAGTCGCTCTCAGGAGAAGCTCGACGACGTGGCGAAGTCTCTCGGTCAGTGTGTGTGTGTGTGTGTGTGTGTGTGAGCAAACTGCAGAGCTCCTCTCAGTGAATGACAGACAGTCGTCCTGATGTTAATGAAACTGGGGTTATTTTTAGCACTGGCCTGTGAGGCAGGGTGGGGGCCTGATTCACTGACAGGGTGGAGAGCTGATGCAGTCTGGCAGGAGTGCACAGTCAAAGGTCCAAGGGTCATGCGAGAACTTCTCCGAATAATGTTGAACCACTGTTTGCCTTTCATACTGATACTGAGACAGCTGATCCTAGATCAGTACGATTTCCCCGTCTTTCCATTGGTCCCCTACATGCATGCATGCATGCATGCATGCAATGTGACGGTCTTTGCATCAGTCAGATGCGCTGAGGATCAAGACTTGCGTGACGCATGTCCCCTTTAGGGTTTCAGGGAATCTTTGATGCTGTCAGGGTGTGTGAATCCAATATCAGACGACGTCTGCCTTCCTGCAGTTTCAAACGTATCGGTATTACTTTTAAAACACAACTTAAGATCATAATGTATGGTTTAACTTTTCCTCCACGACTGGTGTTTAGCGATTGCTCGTGTCTGTATTTGAATCCAGGCTGAAGAAAAGCCTTCCCCAGTTTTCTTAGACTCTGGTTTGATTTGAACGGATCAGTTTCTCCATCATCAGCTCCTGCGCTAGTAACCAGCAGGACCGATTCCGCTAATGCTAGTATTTTACTTACAGGATGTTTTTAACAGTTATCTGCATTATGAGCTATTTAGCGGCGTTAGCTGCAGTCACCTAACAATGACGAGGTTGAAAAAGGGTTCGGAAATCACCCTCTCTGTCTGTACAATGGGTGTGTCCCCATCTGGGGGAGGTAGTCGCGAGCCAGGTTTGGTAACCCCCAGGTCTCGTATCTCACACTGATTGTAGAGGGTGTAGAAGCCCCTTTGATCAGTATTTTCCCTCCCAACGTCCAAACGAAAATGTTGATGCACATTCAAATGACGCCCTCCTTTTTCCTTTCGTTCTGAAGATAATTCTGAACATAACGGCTGCTTGCTCCGAGACCTGAGAGGAATTTTCCTCTCATAACTCACCGGAACAGTGTTTAGACAAATGAGCCTTTGGACAATAAATCCTAATTGCTGCAAGGCCCTCACAAAAGCAGGAGGGAGGGAAACGCAGTAGGTTCCAATGGCAGCTATTTTTTGGTAAACGGCGCCCCCTGTCGGTCAGAGCGCGGCGGTTTGGCGCATTCGGCTGCGTACAGAGAAGCTATTTTTAGAACGGCAGCCATGGCAGGGAAGCCTGCTTTTGGACAGAGTTCCCATTTGCCAATATTAGGTCTGCGGCTGAATTGATGAGCGCTTCAGTATTTATATCTGAAGAAAATTGCACACAAGCACGACTGTATCATTTTATTATTCATAAGTTTAATGTGGACTATTTCTGTTTACAGAGAGCACATATAATGTGGAAACAAAAACCATCGCAGTGGACTTTGGTCAGAATGATATCTATCCTGAAATTGAGAAGGGGCTTGCTGGGCTGGAGATCGGAGTCCTTGGTGAGTTTTGTGCTATTGTGTTAAGCAGGCCTTTAAAATGCACGTACAAGCCTTTGTTGCATCAATCTGTATTAAAAACAACGCCGACCATTTCCATTCACGATTCTCTGACTGCGTCGCCTCCGCTCAGCTTCTTGTATTTCACCTGCTCGTGTCAAATTTTCCGTGTGTTTTGTTTTCTCTGAAATCGTGATGGGTGTTTTGCTCTCTGGCGTCTCATTCCCAATGCATTATCTCCCCCTACTGGTGATTTTCGGAACATGTCCAAGTCGGGCTAATAAACTCAAATCATATTCCATATTTTTGTCTTTTGATCCTAATAGTTAATAACGTGGGCATCTCCTATCCATACCCTGAATTTTTCCTGCACATTCCTCATTTGGAAAACGTAAGTAACTTCATTTCAAACGCGCACTGCGTATTATTCCTACCAGAGTTGTTGTTGTTTACAAATATTTATCTCTTATTTGTGTCTCTCTCTCTCTCTCTCTCTTGTGTGTAGTTCATCGACACCATGATTAATGTCAACATCACCTCGGTGTGCCACGTAAGTCAGGACTGTAAACAAACAGAGTTGAAGCTACTAAATGTCTCATGACTTCAATTTGATTTCGATATTTCGAGCTGCGCATTTCAAATGTTTGAGTACTGCAGCGTGACTGCCTTGATCCACTCCTGCTGTACCTGTCTTACTCTGTGTTTTGCTAAACTCCACCAACGTTGCCTGTGTTCACCACCCACGCATTCCCTCTCGCTCCCTCTCTCGCCCCCCCCTCGCACTTTCTCTCTCGCTGCTTCATATGTGTACGTATGTGTCTAATATAATCATTTTCTCATCCAACTTATTTTTTTCTCACTAGATGACTCGACTGGTGCTGCCCAGAATGGAGGCAAGGTGAGCCCTTAAAATCACACACTGGTTTGACTGGTTATCTAAGTAAACAGTCCTCTGGTGTACTGCTGGAGTCCCCCACACGAGCACAGTCACAAAAATGGGGATTCGGTGCAGCTTTTTAAACAGGGGTGCTGGGGTGAGGGGTGTTTTCCCTCTCGAGTACCTCATGTTCTCTCACTCTTTGTGTGATATTGAAAAGCAACAATGCTTCGATCCGATTGGCTGCCACAAGGTCATGTGCAACATCCAAGCCAATGACAGAGCCGGGCAAATTTTGTACAAATAGGTCCAACCCTCTGCACTCCCCAGCAGTGTACTGCGGCTGCAGGGGTACTGCATGAGAGAGCTGCTGCCATGGCAACACGCATGGCGACCGTCATTAAACGCGTGTTGACGTGAAGCACACAGTCGCCGTCCCTTTTACATTCTCAGAGCTGTGGTGGATTGTGGGATTTGTTTATAGGTGTTTTTAGCACCTGTTGGGTTAAAGACATACTTAATGTCAACACACGTGCACAATTAAAATGAATTTTCTCATTTCAGAGCTAAAGGTGTCATTCTCAATATCTCCTCTGCCAGTGGCATGTTTCCTGTCCCACTCCTGACTATCTACTCCTCCACCAAGGCCAGTAACTTAATGAATATTGATCTGTAGAGAATGTGCCAGTTTAATTAGAAAATACCTCTGCCTGTCTCTCTCTCTCTGCCTGTCTGTCTCTCTCTCTGCCTGTCTGTCTCTCTCTCTGCCTGTCTGTCTCTCTCTCTGCCTGTCTGTCTCTCTCTCTGCCTGTCTGTCTCTCTCTCTCTGCCTGCCTGTCTGTCTCTCTCTCTCTCTCTCTCTCTCTCTCTCTCTCTTCTTGTCTGTCTGTCTGTATGTCTGATAAAAGTTTTGAACTTGTTCTCTTTTCACAGGCGTTTGTTGACTTTTTCTCACGTGGGCTTCAAGCAGAATATAAGTGTAAGGGTATTATCATCCAGGTGAGACTGGTTACTTCTATTTTTGAACCAACAATAAATCCATTGGCGGAACTTCCGTTGATTGGATAATAGTTTGTCTCTATGACAGGAAAAAGGCCAATAAAAAGTACTTTCATGATTGAGATTCCTCTGTGTAAAGTAACAATGTAATCTGTCAGTCACAATGATGCCGTTTGAAAGAGGACTTTAAGTGACATTAAGTCTCTTTTCCCCGCTGTAGAGCGTGTTGCCTTTCTTTGTGGCCACCAAGATGACAAAGATCAGGAAGCCGACCCTGGACAAACCGACTCCTGAGCGCTACGTAGCTGCTGAACTGACCACTGTGGGACTGCAGGACCAGACCAACGGCTATTTCCCTCATGCTGTCATGGTAAGAGCACGTCATGACTGGTCATGTGATCTAAACATGGCGGCCTCCATGAGGAGACCCTCTCAATAATAGAAAATGCTTTGATTAGGCTACAGATATGACTGGAGTGTTTCTCATGTGACCCTTTTTACACATGTATATTATTTGAGGCAACACCTGTTTGATGAGGCACATTTTTCATTGTTACTTGCAGGGCTGGGTGACCACCGTCATAGCCCCCATCAAGCTGGTCATCTACCTGGGCTTGCGACTTAACAAGGCCCAGCGTGGAGGCTACCTCAGGAGGAGGAAGCTACGATAGGTCGAGGACGTGGTGTGATTGGACCAATAGGACGACTGAGATTCGAGATTCGAGACGATCTTTGAAGCGCTAACACTGATAGCAGGTTTTCTGTTGTTGTTCGGATAAATGTCTGCTTGCTGTGCTCGCGTTCCACGATGACGCAGCACAAGTGAAGATTTGCTGAAAATTAATGCCTCTGTTGGCGAATTGACTAGGGGCTGGTTTGTATGAAATGGGGACATGTCATTTTTTGTAAAGGGTGAAATGTTACAGGGTACCACTGCTGTTGTAAGCAGGGTGATATTTATACGATGGTGCTGGTGGAGGTGTTTGTATTTTATTTATTGACTTGTTATCCGGGACTGTTTACTAACACTTTTGTTAACTAGTTCGCAATTGTGCCTTATTCCGTCTGATGAGTTGTAAATGGGTGCTGGTCTTTTTTAAAATCATAAATTTAACATTTAGCAAATGTATGGTGGCCATGTATCTCTCTCGCACTGTTGTACTGTATTAATACGAAACCAAAGGTCTGAATTAGATGTTTTTTGTACGTTTTGGTCTTTTCAGGGTCAACGTTTACCTGCCAGCCTTGGTCTGTTAAAACGTATGTGCCTTTTGATTAAAGAAAAGAAACCTTTGAAAATAGTCATGTTTATGGAAGGGAGATCTTCTGCTTGTGTAAACCTGTTTTTCACTGTGCAGTGGAATATCACCAGCTGTCGTACTTGAGAAGCACCTTCACAGCTTTAGATCTCTGTATGATTATCAGGTCAGTGTCAGTCAGGTTAAAACATCTGAGGTGGTTGAACCTCATTGGTTGAAACATGAGGCGGTTGAACCGCATTGGTTGAAACATGAGGCGGTTGAACCGCATTGGTTGAAACATGAGGTGGTTGAATCTCATTGGTTGAAACACGAGGTTGCTGAACCTTATTGGTTGCCTCCGGTTTAAAACTTGAACGTTCTCATTCCAGACCCATCGACGAGTGGAACATCATGTGCTGCTTTACTTGTGAAACTCTGAAGTGCTTGTTTGTTAATGAAATTACTTTTCTGTACTGATTTTGTATTTGTCTTTAATAATAAAAATGTATGATACTGTGCGTGTCTTGTGTATTATATTTTGACTGTTTCTTTTACCTTAATACTGGTCTTATATTAAAATAATCGTAATGTTCTTTTAAGATTTAAGAATAGAAATGAATTACAGTAACTGGCAGACGTTTGTTTTTAGTTTAGATGCAAGTTGTAAGCATTTTAAACGTAATAATGAATTTATGACAAGTATTGTGTAATTATTACAATTTGTTGGATGGTATCGTAAAATCTGTATCCTGTTGTAATGGCCAATATATTAGTAAAGGTAAGAAAGCGGCTATACAGTTTGTTAGTATTTATGTTCATTATTCTGTTGCATGGAGATATACTCATAAAATACTTGTCCAATATGTGTACATTAGAATATGTAAAGCTTTGAGTGACATACAGGTATGTAGCCTATAGGCAGGATAGGCGATCTTTTCCAGAAACAATTTTTGTTGTGCTGGTTGAAAGTCTCTTCACATCCTGATAACAATCTAAAGTGGTCTAAATATGTTTATATAAATATTTATCTTCTGTGGAAGGTGCAGGACCTTAAAATGTTCGTTCAATAATTGCATGCGGTCCGAATGCAATGAACGAACACTGTTGGAGGGGGCGTGACTTTGGAGAGTGCTCTGAAGGGAGGGCTTACACTTTAAGCTTTCTATTGCCTTTCTGAAATTGTCTGCCTTACTTCTAAATTCAGGTATATATGTTATTTTTTGTTGTCAATCAAATGTGATAGATTGAGACAAATGACTCGAGCCACGCATTCTAGTCTAAAGGCAAACAATAAATCTCCAACTGAATTTTTTATTTTTGCATACTATTTTTTGTAGTGCATACTTGATAAAGTGCGTACATACTGTTTTACGTCACAGTAGGAACTGTTTCACTGGCGATTGTAATAACCCGGACGGTTTTCGCAGAACACCAGAAGTCTCAGATTATTTTACGCAAATAATTTTGGCTTTAAAGGATGAGATAAAAACTCCTACGCGTCTATACTAACATGTAAGTATTATTGAAGATTACAATGTTTAAAGTGAAAAATGACAAATACGGATTAAATACGCGAATACGGTGCGATTGTCTCGGACGTTTGCAAACGTCAAACTAGTTCTTGATTACATTATATGGTCAGACGATAGTCTGTTATTGCTAAAATATGACATGTAAAATGATTTAAAACTGCACTTGACTCGTTGCAAAATCTAGCAAGAACAAACGCGATATTTTGTGTTTTTGTGATTTATTAAGAACACCTGAAGATGGCAGCAAAAACCTAGTGACGTCATATTTTGTCTCGTTTAGACGTTTTGAAGTTTTGATGACTGATAAAAGACAGCGATCAAGGGTTCAGGGCTCCTGGGCTACACCTCTCCCCAGACCACAACGCCCTACCGGTAGGTACAAGTGATAACACCCCATTTTAAAGTAAGGGTGTAAAACTCATTTTCAGGGGTTGTTTTTGGCTCAAGAAACTGTATAAGTGGACTGATATATAAGAGACAACAACATGCTTGACAACTGCAGTACAGTGTACAAATGTGTTGTTTGTCAGTACAGTAATAGCATCTATTCTTAGTGGGTCGGTTATTGCGTTTAATGTTGATGTTTCAGCCCAAGATGTCCGCTCGGCACCAGGGACGTGGAAATCTGGACCGCACTCATTTGAGTTCCATCAGCCAGCTCAGGTAAGAGCCGTCTGTAGCACAGAGCTTCTGCATGTAGTTTTCTGGGGCAGCGGTTATGTCCGAGAGTCTCTAACTTATCCTCCGTTTGTTCCAGCCATTCAGAGAGATACCTGCAGAGAAAGCGATCGAGTGAGTGACTCCGTTCGGAGCGTTTTCTTTAAGGCGAGCTCGTCGATTGACGCGCTCATCGATTGACGCGCTCATCGTAACCTGTGTGCTATTTTTCTGTCTCTCAGAAAGGCTGGTGACTATGAGATCAGTCAGGGTCCCACTGGAGTGTCACGGTAGGAAAACAGTGATGAAATGACTTGGTGGACTGATACAGGAACATTCCTAGCATTTCAGTGTCACTGTGTTCCCCTCCAGACTGCGACTGATTCCAGAGTTCCTTCAGCAGGTGGAGGCCGACTGGATGTTCAGCAAGCTGCTCGCTGAGCTGCCCTGGACCCAGAAGACCAATTATAGATTGATGGGTGAGTGATGGGTTAAACAGGTATAAGTAAACTAGTTGTGATTAGTAAATCACCAACATTTCCCTATACTATAGAAGATTATTAAAGCTGCAATCCGTCACTTTTTGGTTAAACAAATTGAACAAAAATCTGTTATTGAGCAAGTACATAATAGATCAGTTTTCAAAATTGTCTTCTTAGCGTACCCTGATTTGCAACAGTTTATAATACTGATTTATAATTTAAACTGTCAGGTCTAACTTACAAAACTTACAGATTGTAGCTTTAAAGTGTTAAAAATGAATGTGTGTCACTCTCTGGGTCCGAGACTACATTCTCATGGTACCATTAACCAATCAGAGTAATCATGATGTCATTTCCCTGTGCCACAAGGAACAGTTGGTCACATGATCCAGAATTGTGTGCAAATAATCAACATGGTATAATCTAAATAACATGCTGCCAGTTTGCCATCAGTATCAATAGAAATAAAGGGTAGTTTTCCCCAGATATTATAGACCTCCTTTGTCCTGCCACCCTCTTGAAGCAAAAGGAAAAGTGTCCGTTGGTACCACGTGTCTGTCTGTTTCACACGTGATGGTTTGTGTATCTCTCTGTATCTTTCATGATGACTCATAGTTTCCAGAGAGTCCATCTACTTTTCATCCCTGGCTGGACTGCATTGCCTTCAGCTCCCTCATCTGTTTACCTTCACCAGAACCGACATCATTTGAAAAACCCCCAAATTTACCAAATGTTTACACAAGTGCTTTGGACCAGCATTAGTTCCAAATGTGACTATGACCGATCAAAGCTCATTTTTAGCCCATTTGTTCTGGTTCTCGGAACTCGGCAAGGACGTTTTAGACCCTTATTTGGTGCACAGAGCAAGGTTTTTATTTTTGGGTGTCTTTTTACCCACTTACTAGTAGAGACAGAAGGCATTCAATAATAAAGAGAGGGAGAATTAGAGCTGGAAAACATAGGAGCCCTAATTAAAACCTACATCTTACACATGAGCACCAGGGCTCAATATGTCCAGGAACCATGTATTTACCACTAGGCCATGACTCTTAAAACGTTTTTTTCCAATTTTTGGTTTTGGTGTTACTTGTTGAACAATGTTGAGGGGAAGTTTGAATGAAGATTACAAAGAAAAACTGGTGTTTTTTTAATTTATTTTGAATAACAACTGCCAAACTATTTACAAAAGGACCAGGAATAAGCTTTTGCCTCTCTGTCGCCATCTCTGTTTGTAACATAAAATTGAAGATTACTTTATGTATTTACTTTAATGTAAATTATATTAAAATTACTAATCAAAGTCAAACTGACATTTCCTAGGTAATCGGACCAATAACTCAAATTAAATATCATTATTATAAACTTACCTTTGGGAATTAGTGTAATATAAAGAGGTCGTGTTGATCTGTTATGTACTTAATGTTCGTTCATTTTTAACCCCAAAAAAGTTACAGGCTGCAGCTTTAAAAAAAAAAGGTACTCTCAATGACTTGTTGACTTTAAATATGTTTAATGCTTCAGGTGACGCATATGAGGAACCGAGACTTACCTGTTGGTATGGAGAGCTGCCTTACACATATTCACGCTCCACTATTGAGGCCAATCCTCAGGTATGGCTGTATTATATCCATGTGAATTTTCAAACGGATGCGTTAATGGCGTATCTATTCATGCGTATGTCTCGCGTCACAGTGGCATCCGGTCCTCTCGACACTGCGTCTGGCCGTTGAGCAGAGGAGCGGCCATACCTTTAACTCATTACTGTGTAACCTGTACCGGGACGGTAAAGACAGTATTGGCTGGCACAGTGACAGCGAGCCTTCATTAGGACCCCAGCCAATCATCGCCTCTCTGAGTCTGGGAGACACAAGAGTGTTCAGTCTCCGTAAACAGCCACTTCCTGTGAGTCTGCATGTCACTTCCTGTCACAGCTATGCTGGTGATCAAGGTGTTTTAAAGAGGCCATGTTGATTATTACCCACTCTTTCATCTGTACTGTTAAACAGCTGCTGTACCTTTAAAATTATGTAAATGATCTTTGTTATGATTGGCCAACCATTTTTGAACCATATGTTTCCATTCAGTGTTGGAAAAGAACTACCCAGCTAACAATTTAAAGTTGTGAGAATGTTTCCCTAAAGTTTCCATTGAGTAACAAAAACATTAAATGTTATTTTGAATGTTCTTGGTTCAGTTTTTTTTTGACGTTGTATTAATGTTATTGCTTCGCTATAAGAGCGTTAGTCAAACATTTTTAATTCTGAAACGTTTTTTTTAATTTCTGTAACATTTTTAAAACATTCTGCTAATAACTAAAAGAATCACGTTTTTGATATGTGATGTGTTAAAGAAATGTTTTACTGATGTTACTGCAAAAATCGTTTTGATAACTTGGAGAGAACGTTGACAGAACTTTGGAGAACATTAGCCAACGTTCTGAGAACATTCCTTGTTGGCTGGGTAAAGAGGAAAAAAGTGCTTGAACGGCGTATGTTGACAGACTGACGTTCATTTGATGCGGTCATAGGTTTTGTGTATCTGTTTCAGGAGGATAAAGGCGACTACACTTACGCGGAGCGCCTGCGGATCCCGCTGGCTCACGGGACGCTACTGATCATGGAGGGCTGTACGCAGGCAGACTGGCAGGTACCGAACCATCACATTAAACTGCTCCTGAGAATGTTTTTCCAGTGACGCTTATTTGTGACATCATCGGCACTGATTAACAAAACAAACCAGCATTAAAACACGATTCGTCGTCTTGCTGACGCGTGTCCCGCGCTTAACGTCGCAAAGCAACAAATTTAAAAGGACAGCTGTAAAGAAAGTTACGTATTTTTATTTACAAACTTTAAAAATGAAAAGCGTTGCTGCGTTTACTATATAACTCCAGTTTATTTTTATTTTAGCACAGCCTGATTGATTTGAAAAACAAACATACATTTTTCCGAGTGGTGCTATGTGCTTGTTGAAAGCTAAATGCATTATTGAATTTGCAGAAAATGTAAACAAATAAGGGGCGGGATGCATATGAACGACGCATCTCTGTTCTGTGCAAATCTGCAGAGCTTTCTGGAGGCCCAGATTCCGTGCGGGACCGATGAAAACTAACACGTCAACACAAATGGCACTAATGTTTAGGCTTATGTGAAGTGATAATGGCTTCAGTGAGACGGACACATCATAAAATGTGTCTGTAAGCAAATCAAAACATCAGCGAATCAACTAAATCTTGAGAGGTGTAGCTCAATATATAATTTTAAGATGTTTAAAGCTGGCAGGAGCGTTTGTTTAGTCTAATATGAATTGTTATTAACTGGCAGCGTAACAGTTTTCAAAACTGATACGCACTGTGGAAGACGATGTTCCTTATTCTTGGCTGTCACACAGCTGCAGTCTGTTCCTGTCGTTGTAAATATAATCACATTGGTAGGGATGATCTTGTTATAGGGACACTTTTAAGTGCTTAAGAACATGCTGAGGTGGACCGCGCTTCCAAGAAAGCAAACAAATGTATAAAGACTTCATTACACACAAAACGCGACAGGCCTGGCATTTCTGTTTGTTTAGATTATGGGATTGGAAAGACTTAGCTGGATATTATCTGTGTTCCCTTCATTTTAATGTTAAAACCTGCTGGAGGGTGTTTTTGTCCAGTTAAAGGCTCCCCTAAGGATTCCAACTCCAAGGCAAAAACCGCAGGCCTCTGGTTAGACACAAAGAAGGGAAAAAGGTCAGTGACGTTTTATGGCGACACCCGAAACTGTTTACGAAAGGTCGCTTGCGGATTGCGCCAAAAGGCTTTAAAAGGATCTTATTAGGTGGACGTAACTCACATCGGTCTGTCAAAATAAAACGAACTATCTAGCTAACAATTTTTAGGTTGCGAGAACGTTTCCCTAACATTTCCATTAAGTAACAGAAATGTTAAAAATGCTGTTTTGGGAACGTTCAGAACATCCAGTTTTTAGACATTGTGCTTGGTTACAAGAACGTTATTCAAACATTTTTAATACGGTAACCTTTTTAAAAGATTCCACTAACAACATAGAAATAACGTTTTTGATATATAACGTTCAAAAAGTTCTGCAAGAACGTTTTTGATGACTTTGAGGGAACATTCAGAGAAGGTTAGTGTTGGGCCTTGCATCATTGAGTTTTGCTCTAGTCAGATGACGGCATTGTTTTTTTTAGCACCAGGTGGCAAAGGAATACCATGACCGAGGGCCTCGGATAAACCTCACCTTCCGCACCATATTCCCAGAGCAGTAGAAGTTCTTCGGGAGCAGAGAGTGAAAAAACTGCGCCACAAGGGAGATGAGGCTGGCTGGAAGACGGCAGGTTTGACGAGATGGTCAATTACAGTTCCATACAATCCTTTCTGTTTAATGTAATTAAGTTTATGGGTTTAAAAAATGTGTTTACTTTCATACAAAGACCCTCGAATAATGGTCATGTTTTTGTTTACATAACCATTTTTTCAAGTAATTGTCAACAATATATTTTGTGAGGAAAAATCGAATCGTTTATGTTGTTAATGGAACACGTCAAATAAACAGCCTCAAAAGGTTTTTTAACAGCTAAATTGAGGCTTCATGAAAATCAGATGTTCTGAAACGGAATTATAGCTTTTGGCTAAATAAATCTAAATTACAAACATTCGTCTAATTTCGTTTTGTGGTGCGAGGGCGGCTGCAACAAACAAACGATCTTTGTTTTATCAACACGTGCTTGTTGGTTTCGGCATTGTTAGTATTTTACATAAATGAGTTTTTCATTAAGGAATTGTTCACAATCCAGTTTGCATTGTAAGAAACAAAATTAGATTTTACGTGTTTGTTGTTAATGGATCGTGTTAAATAAACAGGTTCGTATTTCACTTACAGCCTCAAAGGGTCTTATTGCAGGTAAATTGAAGCTTCATGAAAATCAGAAGTTCTAAAACTGATTTATAGCTTCTGGCTGAATAAATCTGAAGGTTTTGTGGTGAGAGAGTGGTTACAACAAACAAACGGTCTTTGTTTTATTAACATGTGCTTGTTGTTTTCGTCAACATCTGAATTTCGAAACGGAATCAAATCCCCTTGGCGGTTATTTGCAACATCGACGTAAACAAGCAACTCGCAGTCGAAGTTTTTGTGGACAAAAATCATCTTTCAGTGGCGAAGACTCAGCGTGTTCATTTGGCTACATCATCACAGTACATTTGATTGTGTTTTGAAGGACTGCCAGAACTTTCAAAGATAGTTGTTTTACAATTTGTATCGGTTGTTTGCCCATCGTGTTTGTTTTCATAGGCCGAACTGTACACTTGATTGCTAGCATTTATCATTATGAATTAGTCACGGTCGAGCCCTTGTGTGGTTTGTTCAGAGCTGAATGGAGGTTTCTGTGTCAACACGCGTCACTGCCAACCTCAAGAGAGAGTTCTGGAAGAACCACATTAACTTTTTGCATGTGTTAGTGACCATTGAGCAATCGCTTGATTAAAACATTTCCTCGTGTTTTAGTTGTTCACGAACGAATATTACAGCATGTGTTAGCATACGCAAATTGCTGATAATTGTATGCATGGATGCTTTAAGGAATACTCCACCCAAAAATGAAAATCCTCTCATAATTTACTCGCCTTGAGGCCATCCTAGGTGTATGTGATTTTCTTTGCCTCCAGCTGAACACAATCCGAGGTATATTAAATATTATTGTGGCTCTTTCCAGCTTTATAATGACAGTGAATGGTGCCCGAGATTTTGAAGCTCCAAAAAGTGAATTCATCCATCATAAAAGTAATCCATATGACTCTAGTGGGTTAACAGATGTTTAGAAATCTAATCATCTAATATCTACAAGTCAATGCCCAACAATAAAAAGCTACACATATGAGAAACAGTGCAGTGTCACACTTCCAGAGAAAACTTTCCTAAATATGGGAAGTACTGCTTCGGAACGCTGTCTGGAAAACAGCCCTTTGGCAGCGCTTCTCGGGGGCAGATTTCAGCCTGAGAACTTTATCAAAATGTTTGGATACTGCGGACTATAAATCTCACCCTCTTGCTTTTGCTTGATATTTCCAGTGATTTGCTGGAACACTTTAATTTGAGTTACTCTGTGTTCCATTATGCCCTGCTGGCAATGCAGTGCCTCTCAGAGCTCCTCCATAAAGACTGACCCGCACATGGAAATAGTGCTTCTGTTCTGGAATGTGACGCACCCCTGCTGTGTAATGGGATCACTGATCATTATTTTTCCAGCACAATTAACTTTGTGATGTTTTCTCCCTGTTTCTACAGTGTGTACTGTTGGGTTAGGCTGACGACGGGCTCTGTAGTAGTTCACTAGTAGTTAAAAGTGTTATATTCAATTGTGGGAAAACTAGATTTAGTATAACCTAGGTTAAACTTTTACTAGGTTAATCTGCATCGATTGGCTATGAAAATGACCTTTCTACCACAATTGCGCAACTGGCCAAAGTAACATTACGCAAAATCTGCCATGTCGTTCCATGTTTTCAATATTTCCCAGGTGCATTATGGGTAGTCATGTGACACATGCTCCTGCTGCCAGCAGACTATGCCGGTAGCCCTTTAATGGCCTTTTGTTAGCAAGACCACAGAGATTTGTTGTCAACACCAGTCTATGAGTGCTGGAAACAGTCCCCTGGGTCCAGCTGCAAGGGTCTTATTTCATGCTATGTTAGAATCATGTCCACCATCCAGGGGCGTCGCTAAGGGGGGGAAAGTTAGGACAATTCTAAGGGCCCACACCCTTTAGGGGCCCCCAGAGATCTGCTTTATTAGTAATAACACTACTAGGGGGGCCCAACCT
>JAZGTJ010008560.1:0-20796 GCA_036877575.1 Botia almorhae
GGGATTGCCTCCTATGCTAATTATACATACAATGCTGCAGCAGATTTCAGCCATCTTAGAAAGCATTTAAAGAAACAAAGGCTGTTTTAAATAGCAGGTAGTAAAAATGCTGCTTTCCATGTAGGCACCCTAGCTAGGAGCAAGAGTTTTAGTGTCCAGTGACGTAATTTGATACTTGTTACTGTTTTAGCATTTTTTTCCCCTCTGATCAATAAAAACCTTGTTTGTGTGACTGGTTCCCTAATAAGCCGTCTAACTTTACAGAAAAAAGTGCAGCTCATAAAACCAATGTGAAACAAGATGAAAATAAAACATTTTCCCCTAAAACGTTATTCCAATTTCCCGTTTCACATCCATTTTCTGAACTTCAAACTCTAACCGGTTTAAAAATTGATTATAACAAATGTACAATGTGAACGATTCCCATGAAAGCAAGCAAAGCTTTTTTTAAACACCCATGAAACAAGAGTGAGAAAAGCTTACCTTTGGAAAACCACTCCTCTGTCATGGGAAAAAAAGATGCCAGAAAAGAAGCAGAAAAAGACAGATGAGAATAAACAAAAGAAAATGAGAGGACAGGAATAATTTTTGTTGAAAAACAAAAGATTGCCCAGCCACCAAAAAACAGTCCAGCCACAAACCCACTAACACAGCCCACACCCACGTGACACACACATGAATACTCCATCTGTGTGTAAACAAACTAGATCTGGCACATATCAAACTCACAGACTTGGCCTTCTTTAAAGTGTGCACTATGACTTAAAGACCAGAAACAAACATGGCCTCTTAGCTTTGTTTACACAAGATAGTGATAATGCTGAATTTATGTGCTCTTCATTTTAATTGGTTACACACCACAGCCAGTGCCTGTGTTTTACTTGAACCGAATCAGACACGCACCTTTGCCCTTTCGCGAGCTAAAGCAGCCGCCCTTTTGTGCAGAAGGGGCGGGGCCTTGATTGACAGGCATCGTTTCCTGGTAGCGTTCAGAGCCCGGTATCTCTCGATGCACTTGGTAGGACAGATTTCTCAGCAGGCACACACTGTTCTCTATCAGCTGAAATAATAAACATTGTATCATATTAAGGAATCTTATTTAAACATTTCAAACAGGAAACATGGAGGACAGAGGCACATGTCATTATTTCTGCAATTCGCTTGTTATGACCTAAGGAATACTATTTCCGGGTGCAGTTTATGAGTACTATTCATTCCATTTAACGTGTAAGATAAGGTTTTATAAGCTCAAAGTATACACAACAATCTCCTGGCTCACGGTGTCCCAAACAGCAACAATTTAAATCACTGGTCATCTGAAACGTCGGTTTGGAGATGGAACATGTCGTTTTACGGCACACTGTGAGTGTATATTGGTAGTGCTTGTTGTTTGCTTTTGGCACTTGAAAAAACCTTTGGACCCAGAAGCTGTGGCACATGATGTCACACTTTACAAGCAGATACAACCACTAAATAATTTACATTTTCCAGTTAGCAATTAATATCAGCCACTGGTATAATTGCACCAACACTTAATGTGACATATGTCAGATACGGTAACCCATAACCCAAAATGTGACCTCTGCATTTAACCCATCACTGGTGAGGAGTGAACACACACACACACCTGGAGCAGTGGGCAGCACACTACTGCACCCAGGGAGCAATTGGGGGTTAGGTGCCTTGTTTAAGGGCACTTCAGGTACTACCCCCCAGCTCTGGAATACATTTTTTGAATTAAAAGGAACTGACTCTAAATAACTAAGTAACCTAAATATGATTAAAAACTTGTATTATGCGGACATAAAAATACCAGACAACACTTTTGTTCCCACTTCGCTCATATCTTTATTGTTGCTTTTTCCTTTTTGAGGAACAGAAATGTTCCGTATGACAGCACAATTATCTGAAGAGCTTGAAAAATCAAGCAATGCCTGAAACCCATGTACTGAAAGCTCACTGGTCACCTTGTTGTCCACATCTTTATAGTTGATCTGTGACTGGACGATGTACATGAGAGAATCGACCAATCCGGAGCACTCCCTCAGCTTCCTCCTGGCCTCGCTCCGCTCTGAGCTCACATTCCTAGGACAGAAACGTCACGCAACTAATTAGGACACTGCATGCCAACGATTGCTAAACATTAAACAGGCACAAAAGTTTCAGCTCCAGGCCATCACCTAAAACCTATTAGAGAGTGGAAAGCAGTGAGGGGTGCAGGCTGAGAAAATGAGGGTTAGAAGGCAGGACAGTGTTAGTTCCATTTATATGTAGGCACGGTGTTAAATCAGTGCTTTGGCTGAATAGAGTGCTTTCTGAAAGCCTAATAGGCGAGTGGAAGATCTGAGGGACAGTTTTAAAAGAGAGGCACTCAAGAGAAATAAGTAGATTCCAAGATCACATTTTTCTCTTTTGTCCAAACTTTGTCTTGCTGCTTTTACAGCCTCCAAAGGTTCTTGGTCACACACATACACACACAAGCATTTCCTTTGCACTTCCCCCTTTTCTTCCACACAAAAACAGTTTCCTTACACAAACACACACACACACAACAAGAATTCTTTAGCAGGAATTCCTCCTAACATTTAATACACTTTAATACACACAAATTTAAGACCCCCCTCACTTCCAAAACATCCCAATCCTTTCCTCCACCAGCTTTCTCTGTACCTTCCTGTGTGCCCCTGTGGCTCAACTGGCCAACCATTAGCAATGAAGGTCACGGGTTCGAGAAAAAGCGCATTGTGATAAAATGTTGCACATCTTTAACGCATCCGCCAATAGCATATGTAAACGTACCTTAAGCAGCCGGTGGTGTTGGTGAGCGCCGTCTCCCACTCCAGGTGTCTGGGTTTGCAGCTCTCCTCGCCCCCCTCGTTCCCCCTCTCCCAGCCCGAGTGCGGAACCATGACCTCATCAGACAGAGCGTGCAGCGCATGGTCAACGATCTCCATTTTCACCGAGTCGTGAGAGGAAAGGTTCCACAGTGTTCCTGGTGAAGACAATGCCGATGGTCATTATCAGTCTAAGAAAAGCATTTAAAATGCACCTCGGATCACGAGACCGTTTACACCCATGTACCTGTTATAGTATCGGTGAGGTCCTGATCTCTCGTCTTCCTCAGTAGTCGCACCAGCGCAGGGATTCCGTCGCAGTTCTTGATGGCTATCTTGTTATCTGGATCTCGTCCATACGAGATGTTCTTCAGAGCTCCGCACGCGGCGTAATGCACCTCTTTCTTTGGGTTATCAAGCATGGACACCAGGGCTGGGATTCCCTTCAGTCGTCTAACTTCTGACTTCACCTGCACAGACAAAATCCAATATAAAGTTTCTGAGTGCGAGTCTGTGACAAATGATCCTAACCAGACACAATGTGTGTGTGTGTGTGTTTATATGTATATTTTCCATCTTTTCTAAAATGTAAATGTCACTGAAGCAATAAAATGACAGCCATACAGCTGAGTGGAGCTACATTTTTGACCAATCAGATTTCACTATGGGCGGGGTTACCCATTCCAAACAGAAACCAAGCGGCCATCAAATACTTTTAATATGAAACAATGCGATTATGTTCTACAAAGGAAGCTCAGATCACATGTATCATGCTGTGCGTCCTCAGTTGTACGCCCTGTGCACACCAACCTTATCATTTTTAAAGGTGAGATGTTGCAAGTAAGCTGCCGCGTTGCTCTTGACGGGGTCCAGGCGGTAGTTGAGCATGGCAATGACTTCAGGAAGTTCAGGCTGCCTCCATGTGGTGGGGGCGGGGCCTTTACGCAGAGTGCTGTCCAATGATGCCATGCTGCCTCTTTCTCCCTGAGCCAATGGGGCTCCGCCTCCCCAGTAATACATATCACCGGCCCCACTGATATCACCATCCAGTGTCCCCTCATATGACCTACACAGAACAAAATCACATTCACCCTTTTTCTACAATTAAACATCAATCTGTGACATAATCACTTATTTTATTAATATAGAACAAAACACACACTAACCCTGTTCTGCGTGGGGGTGGGGGATGGTGTCCATGTGCTAACCGGGGCATTGTGCTGTAATGTATGGCCGGCCCCATGCCGTAATCTGGCTCGTCATATCCCAGGCTCCTCTGGTCATCCTCAAGGCCGTACGGCTCTGGCACAAACCGCTGAAGGGCTCCAGAGATCTCCAGAGCACTGCCCAATCGCCCCACCTGAGGCTGGGCTGCATACGGGTCCAACTGCGGCCGGCTGTGAGTGCGGTAGGCAGAGTCCAGCGTACGGTAGCCATCTACATGTCTACAAAAACAATAATTACAAGAAGCCGGTCAACTTTGCTGCTCTCTTCACAGGCTTTTCACTCGTTTTCAAACCAAGCAGGAACGCACCTGTAGCGGTCATCCATACGAGTGCCACGGTTGAGGCTGGCRTAGGCTTCAGAAGGTGGTCCACTGCGGTAGTCATCATAGCCGCCCGGTGGTCCATAGTGGTAGTTACGGGGAACAGTAGAGGTGGGGTAGTCCATGGGGCCAGCCGGTGGCCTGTACACCCGCTCCATTGGGCTGTTGTAACTCATTCCAGTAACTGAACCAGTGCCGTCCAGAGAGAGCGTGTCGGAGATAGAGGGAATGACTGTCCGCGTGGTGGTCGTCTTTGTGACCTTCTTAACCTGATGTGAGAAAACAAGTGCTGTGATTCTCTTTACAGCTTACAAACTGGATGATAACATGTCAATGTAGCCCTGCCCCCAATTCTGCTGGTGCAAAACTGGTTAGGTGTGCATGTGGGGCACTGAGGGCGCATTGTACCCTTGCAAATGAAACAAAGAGAAACTGGACACCTTACTTTGTCTCACAAGGGAGATGGAAACAGTCTCTAAAAACTTTACCCTAAACATGCACAAACTTACTGTGGTCTCAGTGCGGCGTGTGGTGCCGTCGTCACTGGTTTCGAGTGAAATGACTGGCATTCCCTCATGAGGGTCCTCCACTGTGACCGACTCAACTAGATGACCAGGGTCCAACATCCTGTACTGTAGCGTGGATACACAAACAAAGAACAATAGTTAGCAGAGGCCAAGAACAGGAAGTACGCACTCACACAAACACGCCATCTGGTTGCAGAGCATTTGCAGGTGTATGATGACAACACAAGTTAGAGCAGAAATAGAGGGATTAAATAAGGGTAAAAGTATGCATATCTCTTGCATAAGGGTTCAGCAAATTAACCTGAAGTTCATTGGCCTGAGGTCAGCCTAAGAGACCTGGGCTGGTCAACAGAACTTTTGCATCATCATATTTTATGTTCGGCCATCATATGTACAGTGAAGGAGTTCCCATCAATGCGGGGCTCTTATTGGCTGCTTTATCTTCATTATTTGGTCCAAATCATCCATTTCAAAAACACATTTTAAATAAAATTGCCATTTTCTAATAACAAAAATTAATATGTTGGAACAACTATATTTGTATACAACAATAATTTTAAACATTTAAGCAAAGATTTCAGATAAAAACGCCACAAAATCATTAAAAGATAAGTGTGTATGTAGCTCTCTTTTCATGGTTGTGGCACCATGTGGCAAAATGAAAACAAAAACATACCTGTGTCCCGTTTAAATATCCCTCGCTTAATTTGAGCCGGTCTAACTCTGCATCACCAGGGACACGCCCGTTCTACAGAGAGAGAAAGAGAGAGACACAGAGAGAGAGACACAGAGAGAGAGACAGAGAGAGAGAGAGATCAACAAAACCACACACACAACGACATTGAGGATGGTGTTAAAGTTGCCAGTGGTGTCGCTAAACAAAGGTAAACATTCAGAGTTTAGGACTACAGCAGCACACAGAATAAATACTGTTCAAAGCAAAACTACAAACCTGAATCTTATTATACAATTAATGTCCATGCATGTGTATATAGTTTATAGTTTACACTGCCTAACATAAGGGAAAAAACTGAAAAAGTGAGAGAAGTTAATGGCAAAAAAAGAAATATGAGCGTAAAAAGCAATGATGAATGACTGAATAAATGCCAGGAATAAGAGGGGGTGACTGCTACCTAAAAATATTTTTACTCATGCACTTACTCGACAATGGCATGCAGCAGCGTTTAAACTTACAAGTTCACTACACACAAACCAGGAAAAACTTAGGGCTGCTGTACTACTCCTGGTCCACAGGGGGAGCTGTGAGGGTTAATGAGAGGTGGGCATGTGGAAACCTGTCAGCAGGTGGGATCTGCCCTGCATGCTAAAATCTACACAGCTATGTCCAGCGTGAGATACGACTGATTGTGGCATTCCAAACAGCCTCTTATCTTTATATGTGCCTGAGTGTGCTAGTCCAAAAAAACAGAAGATCAGAGACGATTGAGAGAGGATTTGTGAAGGAATATGTCTAATCTATCTAGTTGCAAACAATCCCTATTAAAACAACAAACAAAAAAAGAACACAGTTCCCGGCCTTGGAGGAGGGGGTGTGTCCAAGAAGATCATATAACCAACCAGACAAGCCTTTTTCTCTAAACAATGCGAGCACATCAAAATTGAGAACCCTGAAGTAAGCTGAAATAGCAGAAACAAGCACAATACTTTGTGTTCATCATGAGTAACTTCCTCCGAATGACAGAGCTTCCAGAAATCCTCTATTAAACACATGGAGACTCAACTTACTAAACCGGTTTGTTATTTCTCAACTCATAGACATCAACAGAAGGAGGTTTCTGTGATAAGAGAGACATTTACCATAAGGCCAGTGAGCGAACGAAAAATAAACAAAATTCCTCTTCATTATAGACATTCATTCCACTTAGTCCAACAAACAGTGGGTTAACCGCACACGTACAACGAACAGACATGCATTTGTGAGGGGTGCCAAAAAAGATGAGACAAACTAAAGAATTTAAGGAAGAAAACACAACAGTAATAACAATAATAGTTGTTTGATGGCAGCACAAACTGGGGAAACGAAAAACCATGCAAGGGAAACGTGACTTAAACAGAATGCGGCTTGTAGCACGTTCTGTGATGTCACACGTTATCAGATGCAGACGGTTGGTTGCATTTCATCACAATGGTAGAAGGAAATGATGTAAACGGAAACAATGGTGGTTTTTGATGACGACGAACACGCAATGGTTAAAATAAGTTAATTGTCATGCTCCTTGAGACGTCGACAATAAAGGATGCAAGGGCGCAGAATGACGTAGCTGGGGGAGAGGGGCGAGATGACGCAGAAAATGGGTAAGATATTGCAGGGTGATGATGCGGGGAACTCTGCCGCTTGGAGATTGGCTGGGAGGGTGTTACCTGCAGGGTGGGGAGGGGACGGGGTAGAGTACCGGAGGGCCCCACGCTCCTCCTCTCCTCCTCCAGAGCTCGAGTCAGACGCTCAAACTGCATCTCCTGCTCTCGCACGGAGGCCAGGAGAGATGCGGCATTCTCACACTGCTCCATACACACTGAGAGAAAGAGGACAGCGTTACACACTCACACATACAAATCATGAGATTGAGTGCCTGCACCCTCCACATGTGTCCTAAAAACATATACATGTCTGCATGTGCTCCACACAGTCCCATACACATTTACACAGAGAAATACCTTTTGAACAGGGCTTAACAAGCATGGACAGAACAGGGTTGAGGTGATAGTTTGTGAAAAAAACATTTCCAGCGATATACCTGAAAAATCTACTACTGTTATCAAAAATTATACACAAGTTTGTTTGTTTGTTTTTCTGGAAAGGCAACAATCAATAAATAAATCAATACACAACCTTCTTGTTGAGCCCTGTATGAAATAAGGTGCACCACAAGACCCATGCAGCAAGCTAAACCAAGCATCAGTAACAGGCAGAAGGAAAACAGAGAGAGAAAGCATGAGAGAGCGAGAGAACATGACAGACAGCAAATAAAACAAGCGCTCCTGAGCTGCGAAAAGAGAGCGAGAGAGGTGCTAACAAAGCTCCTCAGACGCAGCCATGATCACACTGTCACCAGACCAGACTGGTTTGTGTGTGTGTGTGTGTGTGTGTGTGTGTGTGTGTGTGTGTGTGTGTGTGTGTGTGTGTGTGAGAGAGAGAGAGAGAGAGGGAAGAGATCATGTAGAGGCAAGAACAACGAGTGCAGACACAACAAGGAATGAGCCGTGGTGTATTCAACACAAGAGCGACTCCACACAACCGTATCGCAGCTTTGGAAAAAACACAGCCTGTCCTTTCCTCTGTACTGAACCCTTAGAAGGCCATTCTAATGCCTGACAGCTAAAAAAATGAAATACTCGACATTTTCACGATTGAAACAGACAAGAAGTTCCACAGAACAAATGATGTATGGAAATACTACAGTACTGTGAGAAACACAGATTATAGCTGACTGACTTTAATGTTCAATTCAAGTGTTCATCTTCATTTTCAATTAAAGTAATGTTCATCTTTATTACAGTATATTCTGAGGTATAAACAAAAGAACAAGATACAAGTACAACAAACACTGGCATTAACATACGCTAACAAAACCATAGTATTACAATTGTATGATGTCCAAAAAACTGCATCTCACTACACCACCTCAAAAACAACAAGTCAATTTCAACTACAATAAAATCTTTGTGAAACCGCTGGAGAAGCTACTAGCGAAACCTCAGAAGACACTTTATAATTCATGGTTAAACTGAGCTTTATTGTGCACTATATCAGTGTGAAATTCTGAAAAACGGATGGTATCGGCAGAGCCGTGTATAAATAACCACGTACGCAGCTCCGCGCTGCCTTACTCATTAGCACCAGTTATCTGGGTGGGGTGCAAACACAGCGTGTGAACAGCAGGTGGGAAAAAAACCTGCCCGTTCCGGAGGGCTGATCTGAGTGCAGTGAAACGCTCCGCACTGACAGTGATGTCATACACGGGAAACTGAGTCAATCCAAGCTGCAGGTTGAGAGGCTCTACAGAAGAGCTGCTTGGCAAGAGGGCATGACGACATTTCATTATACTAAAGACAACTTACAATTAAGACAAAACGAAAGACCCCTTTCCGATCACATGCAATCACACTTCTGGACTTCCCTTTGAAGAGTATTACGATCAATCTAAACTGAAAGAGAAATGAACCTTTGCATACCTGCCCATATTCATCAGTCATTACAGTGAATCACTGTCAGACGCTCATCAGAACATAACTGATCCAGCGCACGCAAGCGACAACAAAATTCCAGAACTGCAAGCAAGCAAACAAAAGCCACCCTAAACTGACAGTTACACGGTGACAAATTCCCCCATTATCACCTGCATGCATGCAGGAATCAATTTAGTTTTGGGACACGTGGTCATACATTTAAAAAGACAATGTTTACTTGTGTGTGAAACTCTTTTTACTTTTGTAATGTTGGTGTTCCTGTAGGTCAGTTGGTGGAGCACTGCATTAGCAGCGGGTTCGATTCGCAGGGAACACATGGGAATACAAAATGTATAACTTGAATGCACTAAAAGTGGCTTCGGATAAAAGCGTCTGCCAAATGCATAAATGTAAATGTATGAGGTTTAGAAATGAAGGATCACAACAGCGGGGTCTGGATACTGACTCCGAGACGTTGTATTTATCTTGGCTATGAAGATTTCTGCATGGATCTGCCCTTTCCAAACAACTTCAACAGAGCCGCAGCAAAAATAAGAGCTTAGACTCAAGCCAGAAGCTCTGCTAAAGTGCAAGCGCAGCACAACCGCCGTGCATGTCAGAAACTATTTTAAGACGACCACAAAAGTCCAGCAATCCATGTGAAAAACCTCCAAACCAAACAGTGGCTCTCTATCATGAAAGCTTGATTCGAGTGGAAGCAGGCAGAAGTCAAGGCCAAATGTACAAAACAGCAGCATAAGAGAAGCTCCGCCCCTTTAGTAAAAGATCACTGTAACCCATGACGATTCAGCCCACTAACTCAACCCGCACACATGACTGCTCTCTCTCTCTCACTCACTCACATGCCACACAACAGAGTGTGCACGTATTCGTACGAAAAAGAGAGAGAGAGGGGCGGGAGGGAGGAAATATTTGCAGCTGTCTGCCTAGTGTTTAACAGAACAATAGGAAATGTGTGTCCACTACAGAGAATTGTTGGAGAGCAGGGTGTGCATTCGTGGTAGTGACTTCGGTTCGAGGGGGGTGGGGGTATGTGCGTGGGCGTGATTATTGCATTGTCCTTAAAAACACAGAGATAGCAGTCGGTTTCATCTCGACTGAAACTGTTTTTCACCTTTAACTTCCCTCCCCATAAAGCAAACAGACTCTCACAGAAATTCAGCAATGAGTGAACACAAACACACACACATTCCAGCTGGTATTGTGGCATGTCAGATCCTGTCTCTGCTCCTCTGGAAGCATAAAAATAGCTGGAAAACGATTCCTTTTTTCCTTATATGTCACCATTTCTCTGAAGTGCCCATGACGTGTACACCTTCATTCTCTTCCCTTACCGTCTGATTTAAGTTCACTGATGACTCACAGATTTCAGACTGTTTAACACCGATACATGCATCAACCAGACAACAAAAAGAATTGATACATTTTTCACAGTAATTTTACAGGGGAAAACTCGGAACAAAGGAGGGAGGGTCTAACTCACTGGACTGCTCAATTCTGATTGGTCAATCACAGCATTCTGCAATCAAATATTTTTATAAAATTTCATAATCGGCTACAATGCCGTGGAACAATTTCCTGCATTACGGTTCTAGGTGACTATTGTGGCGTGGAACAATTTTCTACATTACGGTTCTAGGTTTACCTGTCTCATATCATTGTATTCTTGTTCCTCTTACAGCGCAGGACAATTTCAACTCATCAATATTTTATGGCCATTTATGTAGTACTGCAACCATGTAATAAGCTGGTTAATGGATAGTCAGCCGGTTGTTATTGCGAAGTAAACCTTATTTAAGGTGACGGAATTATTGGTGTGATGTCTAGTTAGCTGTAGCTCTGGCCGGTTCACACAATAACTGAAGGCAGCTGAATAACCTCGCTGCACAGTCAGCCAACGGCTCCACAGATCGTTTTTGTATAAAGATATGCCTTGGGGTCAGGCATGGACAGGCACGATTACATCATCGAACAATACAAAACCAAATTCAAATGAGCTTCAGGAGATAAGCAAATAGTTATTGACTACAATAAAACAGAATCATACGTTGAAAAGGAGAAGGGAGTGTCTACCCGGCTTTGGACGCAGCCTACAAGCATCACAAACAGACCGCACAGGACACTGCCAGCTAGCGTTCTCGTCTCCTAAGGAGAAAAGTGTCATGGGACGGCTCTATAAAAAGGCCTGACCTAGAACAACCTGAAACTTGGGCAAAAATCCCATAAAACATGACTTCACATCACAGGTTCTGGATCTATAGTTACTGAACCACACGTCACACCAGGCAGAACCTTCTTTGCTTTAGCATCACTGGCATAAAACAACATCTGGTCAAATGCCAGTCCATATTGAGAATCTGTGATTCACCACGTATCAAAACCCCACCGAGACTTCCCCGAGCACTGGCAGGATTACAGAGAAAATGTCCTGTGTGACATCATCGCCGCATCATCAAGGCCATTTGACATCATTAATACTATAGAACTCACCTATGACTGACGAATCGGAGATAGTAACAGCAGTATTACACATAAGCCACACTAGACCCAAGTAATTCAATTTATCAGGTGCTTAAATCATGTGCATCCTCTAATGGGATAGCAGAAGTATTAGACAGCTTAGCCACTAATCATTCGAACCCTAAACACCTGGTGCTCACACCTATACTGCGATACCAGCAAGATCACCAGAATGGGATGTGGCTTAAACATTGTTTAAACACTATTTAAAAAGTACAGTTTAAGCACAGGATTAGGTAAATACAGCCTGCTGTATAACAGTGTGCGGCTGGCAGCTGAATATCATAAGATACGATCATCAGATGCATGTGGGAAGCGATTCAGACAACAGCTGCTGACTTCTGCTTCAAATATGTGGATTATGAAAAGAAAAACATTACGGGGGCCATAATGTGCCTTTATACAGAGACACTCAGAGACAAAGACAACACAGGTTTCAGTGTAGAAAAGCCCCATTGTTAGCGTTTCAAAAACCATTTGGTTCGTGGCATTTGTAGTTTTATTGTACAGCACACAACGCGTGCGTTTCTCAATTACTGCTGACTCGGTCAACATCGAAAGTACAACACTACACCATCAGCACTGGCCTGCCTCCAAACTAACGCTAAGTGGACTTTGGTACAACACACAGCCAAACGCTCTACAATAGCAGATTGCATATAAGGTGCATGGGCAGTCGTTAAAGCCTTCAAGCTTGAAGAAAGCATCTATTGACCTTTCTGCCAGGACACATCACTCAGTTATTGAACATAATAGCCATTGTTGCTCATTCAGTCTGCGGGAACTACAGACCCGGAAATGGGAGTGTCCGATGACGTAACACGATTCAAACATCCACCTGATGCCGTTATTCCAGGTAAAAGGTAAGAAGGAGGGACCGATCTCTTGTTCTCTTCCTGTAATGACCGTGTATGGGATTTGAAAATCCAAAGTGCAGCGAGTTAACCACAGAGGAAAAGACTTGGAGAGCGTTTTTTAAAAGAGCAGCGCCGTCTCCTTCCGCGTTTGAAAGACACACCCTGCTGTTAACATTACAGCCGGTCATTACCGCGGTCAGGAGATTTGGTTACTCGCCATTGAGTCGTCGCCTTCACAGACAAACTTCTTACAGTTTTAAGTAACTTTTCAGTACTTCTCTTTATCAAATACAGGGATTTCAATTCAGTTATTCCATGGGAGTTTTTAAACCGGGCGTGCAAACGTCCTCCCTTATCAGCCTTCTCAGAACAAGGTGACAAGTTTGCAAAATCCCAAACATTCCTGCTTTGAGACTCATCGTGTCTGATAAGCATCAGACCTCTGATGCCACTGACTCACGCCGGTCGTGAGGTAAAGCACACACAGTAACCTGCTGTTTCACACGGGCTGTGTGTAAATGAGAGAGTCACACACTGAACCGCGCCTTTCCCTTCCCCCATATACACGCACACAAGCACCCTTTCACTAAAACACCCACTCAACAGGTTCCTAAAGTTTTCGTAATAATTATATATCCCAAGAGCGTTATCTGACATAATTTTGCCCTCTCCTGGAGACAAACCCGCTGATGGGAGCCAAAGTCACGTAAACCAGAGACACGCCGCATCTGTGAACTGGTGATCAGTGCTCAGGTAAACCCAACCACGGTGATCATATAAACCTGATCCCAAATATTCGAACCCCGATCCAATACATGATTGGATATCATCACATTTTAAACGCAAACACATTCATTCAACTCAAAAATGCAAATAATGAATGTTTCCTTGTTGTTCGTTAAGTGACACTTACATGCTCCAGTAAAAATACTTTAACGTTCAGAATGCAAACTGGGTTTTACAATTTTATTAATCTTATTTTCCCGGAACAATTCCCTTTATATGGTTCAGCAACTTCCGCAAACTCAGGTGTGCTCATGGGCCTTGACCTGCTTCGCTTCACTGCAGTGAAAATGTCTCCCTCAAACCCATTTATTCACCAGCATCTCTACCCACCTTCAATCCACGTAAACAAGTCACTGTGACAACACCTAATTCAAATATCAAATAACTACCCGGCCAGGAGGCGAAAAATAGGAACAAATTCTCAGGGAGAATAAGAAAATATTGAAATAGTCACACTTATGCGAGGCAATAAGGCTAAATGTAAGCCTAATGGTACTAAATGCATTAGTAGACATCATAAACATTATTAATCCAACAACATATATGGATTTGTATGCGCACAAAAACACAGTGACAAACTGAAGTAAAATAAAATCTCTCCATAATGTACCTAAAAAAAAATCACAGGTCTGCAACCAGCCTGTTACCAGCGTTCAAAATACTTCCTTCACTTTGCATGTATTACTAGATCAGTAAATGACGGTTTGCGTAATATGACTGTATGAACTTTTGGGAATTTCTGGAAAGCAAAAGCTTCTGTGATCTTTGCCACGAAATAAAACTCACGCTCGTACCGTGTCGCCTTAGCACTGCTGCTAACACCACTAGCCCGCTAACACGGAGAGCTGGCTAACTTTGTTCCGGTCTCAAATAACGAGGCCAAACGGGGAAAACCGGAGGACAACAAAAAAGTCAGGACAGATCAGAACAAACAGAAGAGTCTCCATTGTCTACCTTTGGTTTTGCTTTTGATCAGGTCCCGATGTGAGGTCGTGGCCTATCGAAACGGGCTTCTCTGCGGTCAGTTTCAGATTTTCCAAGCGGTAGGAAGTGATTGTAATTCCAAACGTTCGCTGCTCTATATTTGGGCGTCTCAGCCCCACGCTACAGCAGACGCATTTGCCCTATTTTATGGACTCGTTTTCTAACGCGTGGCCCACCGGCCTCCTCGGGTGCAAAAAAAACAAAGAAAAAGCTGGAGATGAACAAATTTAACCACTCTTTCTGAAAACCCACCAATCTATCGCACTCCTCTGTTCGCTCGTCGTCCCACCGTGAAGCGTCTGACCCCTCCCTCCCCTGTGAAAGTAGAGTTCAGCTTACCGAGCGCTGGGCGGGGACACGACTTTTTTTAATATGCAACGACAGAAAAACGCCTTTTTTATTGCGAATTAAGTTATTTTAATGGAGACGCATGTTAGAAAGCGTGTGCTACGCAATTTGATGTCGGTATTTCGGTGTGCGAAGCAGTTGTTTGTAGTCAATCGCGGAATTGTCACGTCGCTGCACGAAAACGCCCTTCGGTGCACCTGTGATATTTCATTTTCATGAAACACGCGAAGTTTGTGTTAATGCGTGAATATGAAATAATAGTGTGAGATCTAACAGTGATAGGATAAAGGTTAAGGAAAATTCCCGTAAAACGTTGTGGATTCGTGTCGTGTTTGTGTTCAATACCTGGCTAGGGAGTAAAATTAGCTGGTTAAACTAGATTTCATGATAACGGGCAAAAGGGCTGTTGGTCATATGCATCGTTTACTTAACAAAGAACTACTAAATATGAATATTTTGACCAGCAATCTTCATATTTACTTATTGTTCAAGACATGACATAATCATTATATCCTCAGTTATATGTCATAAGACATCAAATTAATGGATTGCTAGTCATTGTTTAGTCGTCACAACAGGCCCAACTCTCCATCTGGTAAAACTGAATATGTGGTTTGAAATCTTTTTAAAGGATTATGTCAATTACGTTAGATTAGTAGAGGTCTAATAGACCAAAAATATAACTTATTATTCATAACGCATTCACATTATATCAGTTTAGAGTAATTGTATTAAAAGTGTAATTAAAGACTAAACACATTTGAATGGCGCGTCTAAATAAATGCTGACACAATTTTAGTTTCTGGCACTTCATATTTACATCCAAACAGTTTAAAGTTATCTGAAGGAAAGTTCCATTAAAATTATATCATTAGTCTCTTTTGCGCATCATTTCATATAATCATCAACTCGGCTCACTTTTTTTAATTTAATTAAATTAAATTAAAGAAAATGTCTTTAGCTGACTGTAATTTTAGACACGACTGACTTGGTCAAATCTGGTGAAGTCAAATGTGTGACACGCAGGACTCCACCCAAACAATCCACCCCATGCTGATTTAGAGAACAAACTCTTGTCCACAAAATTTGTGGAAGGTGACTCAGGGTAGTGTTTGACAAATGTCACACCCTTCTGGTGGCTAGCACACGGACCTTCAGTGAAACTCGTTGTTCAGATCAAAGGTCAGTCCTCTGGCCTCAGGGCACACAAAATCACATAGCAGCTATGATGTAGGGAACTTTGCGGCTGTCCATGTGAGGTTGCATAATGGTGTTGGTTAAAGGTCACATGACGGATTGTTAGCCATCAGGCATTCTGTTGTCTAAACTAGCCTCGGCAGGTTTAGGGAGCAGTTTCACTGCCGGTCAAGGCAGGTTACCATCATCATCACAGCGACTAACATTCGCCTCACCCTGGTTCTTGTTGTTGTTATCGTCGAGCCTTTAACAAACGTTTTAAAATGCAAGACCTTGTAAAGCAAGGCTGCTTGACTTTCCCTTTTTAAGTTGATGTATTTGAAATGGATAAACAGTTTATGCTTCGGAAGGCATTTTTGAAACAGTACCACATATGTACCAAATTCAAGATGAAGTAGCAGATTAATAGCTTCAAAATGAGCTGGTCTTTATCAGAAACTGACTGTGGGGCGTAATTTGTCTCGCAACTAGGGCTCACTGGTTTGATGCACTGATAAAAACTGATCAAACTCTGTAGTGTACACGATGGGTCTAGCTCATGATGTTGAGCGGAGCGGATGAGACGCCCGCCTGGGTGAGGTTTGGCAATTAGCAACGATTAAGAGCAAGAATAACTCACAGAATAAAATAAAGCTATGGCGCCATCTGGTGTTTTCATTTGGAAATTGCAGTGGGATGTCCAGCATTCGTTCTTAAACGAGATCGTCACTGATCTGTCCATACAATGTATGGAAGCGGTTCTGAATTTAGCTAATCTGTTGCTTTCTCAGGATGTAAATCGGAAAATCTTACAAAGGAGGTTAAATGTGTGAACTTTGCCGCATTTTTTGTTTGTTTGTTGGTTTGCTTGTTTTGTCATCAGCGTTATAAATTATGAACAATACAATTTATTTAGCTGTACGGATGGACATTGAGTGCATATTACTGTATGATTTGATGACAGTAATATTAAATCATTATAATAATATATAATAATAACAACAACAACAATAATATAATAAATAATAATAATAGACAATAATTCGATAATTCGCAACAATTCGAGTTTTGTAATATCTGGTATGGACTATTTTGATAAATGCTAACATAAATGTATTTATTTTTTGCTCAGTTGTGATTCCTTTTGACTAATTGGCAGATTCGTGAACGCGCACGCACGTGCACAGGTTAAATAACTACACACAGTGTATGTGGAATTTACAACGCGTCATTCATACGGTCGCTATTCACGTCAATGAAACAGAAGAATCAGCTGTGAGTGTCGATGCACTCGCATGGAAGTGACACCGAGTCATTTTACGGTGAACTTTTAATTATTCCATTTACATCAGCTGTATTATTGAATTAAAGTACACATAACTTTGTTTAAAATTAATTTGATTATTTTTAATTTGACAATTAAGAAAACCTCGACGCCGTTTTATCATTATAGCGTATATTGTATCCGTATGGTCTATTATATTATCATCCACGTTATCCATAGTAACTGTGGCTGAGTTAAACTGTTGTGTTAGAGAGATTAAAGCGCGCAGACGTCGTAATCTGGATTAGTCAACTGTCCACATAGTGCGCGGGCACGTGTAACGATAATTTAATTTCAGTGAACCGGTAATTTTATTATTGATACAAGCATTAGTCATAGTGAGTAAATGGAATAGCATCTATAAAATGTGCTTTATTACATTTAGTCTCTCTCATAAAGCAAAAATAAATCATAAAGCAGAAAACTTAAAGCATAGTAAGAATATAATAACAAATATGAATGGGTGGGAGCACCAGACATTTTAGAATTCACACCTGTATTATACCTTCTGCAGACATCTGCTTCCCCTATATTATGTCGCGTGTAGCAGCTGATCTTTAGGTCCCTCCCATAAGATGAGCTTGCACAACTTATTTCCTTCACATATTTAGAACGTTTTATCTCCACCAGACTGGTGAAATGTCTGGTCAAACATGAGCAAAACATGAGAGATTAAATTAGAGAATAAGAAGTTGCTTCGAAATAAACGCAGTGCAACAATTTTAGTGCCACTGAAGTAATAGTGGAACTGAAGAGCTGCAAAGGATGCTGGGAATTAGGAGCACATCTGGGATGGGGGTGAGATACAAGCTGACTCTGGCTACCGGACTGCTAGAGTGTTTGTGTTTTGCTGGAGTTGTGTTTGGATGGGCGTCTCTTATGTTTGTCCTGAAGACAGAAGGTTACTTCAGTGATCTGTGTGTGAATGTGACACATGCCAGTGGACAAAGCTTAGGTGAGACCATTTAGATGGCTTCTTCTTATGCATTATTGGTTCAGTTCATTACGCTTTAATTTGTTTTCAATCTTGGTTTATTCGTCCCTGTTTTTCATTAGATTGTACTCAACAGGATGAGAATTTTTCATTGGTCTTTACTGTTGCCTCCTTCATGAACAATTTCCTAACTCTGCCCAATGGATTCTTCTACGACCACTTTGGCACAATGGCAACGCGACTTCTTGCAATGTGAGTGTGTCCATTACAGCTTGTGAAATAGGGGCCAAACAAGAATTAACTGCCGCTATATCCCTCTGCTGTGGGGCCAAAGAGTTTATCTGAGTGTGAGGGGGTGTGCTTTAAGCAGATAGTACAAATCATCATGGGCGTTTTGACTGGAATCCAAAAACAGGGCCGTCCAAGTAGCAACTGAACCACCACAGAAATGTTGTTCCTTTTTTGTATAACTTTGCTTGCTTGTTTGTGTAATTTAAATGCCTTCAAGACCTTTCATGATTTTTGGACATTAGTCTTTCTTTTTTAATGTAGAAGGACCCCACAGACATACACACACACACGCACACACACACACACACACACACACACGTGAATCAAAAATAGTAGCTGTTTGACAAACAGACAATTATAACCAGTTTAAGCACTTTTAACCAATTTAAAACCAATTCCAATTGCATGTTTATTTTTTGTAGAATATTGTATACCGCCGGGACTTTGCTAGTGGCGTTTTCCAATGACGGTATGAACAAACTTTTAATATATATTAAACCATATATAGAATAATACAAACATATTCATTATAATCACACACATGAAAGGGTTTCTTGTTATGACATATATTTCCTCTTTTATTTCTGTCAACCAGCTCTCTCTCTCCTGCTTTTCCCTGCTCTGTCCCTCATAGCTGTGGGGGGTGTTTTATTTTTAATGACAAATATTCAGGTATGCCCATAAACGATTGATTTTACTGCGTGACTGAGCAAATGACTTACTGACATCCAGCACTTATACGGAATCTGTGTCACAGGTGGGGAACCTTTTTGGCACTCATAGATCGACCATCATTACCATCTATAATGGTGCCTTTGACTCTTCATCGGTTATCTTTCTCATTGTTAAAGTAAGAGATTTATTTAGCCTATATAGAGCCTATACATAACCTATATATAACCTTATATACGATGCATTGATATGCATTGTCTATAAACATCATTTCCTGAAGGTGTTGTATGAGAGAGGGGTCTCTCTCCGCTCCTCATTTCTCTTCCTCTCTGCCTGTAATGTTATTCATCTCTTCCGGACTGTCTTCCTCATGCCGAAGTCACATATTCCCTATCCCATCCCAGAGAACTACAAATATGGGTCAGTGAATGCATGCACAGTATACATTGTGTATAAGTAAAAGTTACAATTATAATACTATATTGTATATATCACAAGGTTTTATTAATATATTAATACATTTTAAACAACATGTTTTTGTACACGGTATCAGATGGTTATACCATGGTATACTACCTTGGATGAACCTTAAAGTATTACGTAAATATCATGGTACATTTCAGTACCATAGTACAACCATACGATATCATTACTATACCATTGTACGTCCACTGTACGCCGCTGTTTGTACATGAAATGTTATTGTATACAGTAGTTAATCTAATAAATATAGCTTTAACTATAATTGGTGTTTAAGTGACACTCGCAAAATAACCTAAATGCACAATCTTCTACACAGGATGAGCTGTGCTAAATCAAACAGTTACAGTGTTGAAGAATACGAGGCAGAGCGAGAACACAGCTTAGATAGAGGCAGAGGTGAAGATGATGGGCCGCTGGAGACCGCAGACTCACTACAGCCTACAGACAACTCTGAGAAAGGTGCTGGTTGGCCAGCATGCTGTAGGCCATCATACTGGCTCAGCATAAAACACAGATGAATGATTAGTTAATGAAACCTTTACTGAACCTTTAATGAACGAACTAAAACAACATTCGTCCTCATCTCTGTAGCCACTTTTAAGAGCTGTGTTCTGTCCTGGTTCTTTCTGTGGCACCTGGTATGGCTGTCAGTCATGCAACTTCGTCATTATTTCTTCATTGGCGCTCTGAATCCTATGCTGAACAGGCTGGCCAACCAAGACCCAGACATTGGTAAACACATTTTACACAGCAATAGCAGCACAGTTGTTTTGTGAATTTTTCCTCATTGTTTGCAGTGACTGGAATTCTGTAGCTCTTTGTTTATGGTATAATCGTTTTAAAAAGTCTTATTGGAACTATAGTTAAGAAGTCACAGGTTAAAGCCACAAAACCAAGTTTTTGTTACAAACTAAAATAAAAGGTGACAGCAACTCCATCCCTGATTGTTCTTTTTCTCCTCAGTGAGCAACTACACCAATGCGTTTGCTTTCACCCAACTCTGTGGAGTTCTCTGTGCTCCCTGGAATGGCCTGCTGATGGACAGACACAGAGGGAAACCCCTCGATCCAGGTACGCTGACAGAAATGTGAAGCTCCAACATCCAAAGACATGTTTATCCATGTTTCTTCTTCATCATCATTTTGTAGGCCTGTCGGAATGGGAAGCAGATCTGCGCTCCTCCGTTCTGTCTCTCCTCCTCACCTCCCTCCAGTGCCTCCTGTTCTCCATCTGTGCGAGCATTCCTCTCCTCCCTCTCCAGTATTTCACCTTCATTCTTCAGGTCCTCAATCGTTCGTTTCTTTA
>JAZGTJ010008561.1:0-20795 GCA_036877575.1 Botia almorhae
ATCAAAAGGGAAACAGGTTGAACTCCACTGTCAAACATGATCGCAATTGTGAAGTTGATTGCAGGAGCAAGTTGAGAGAGAGTCAATCAAAAGGGTCTCTCAGAGTGTGCTAAACCTTTCACTGCATACCACCAATGAGATGAATACGGCAGAGTCACAAATCTCATGTTTTTTTGATATTATTAAAGATACATTATTTTTTTGCTCTGTCGCCTCATTTGCCTGTAACCCTGTTACTGTGTGATTTTTTTCCACATTACATAAACCCATGGAAAGAGCGAGACAGATATACCACATTTTTAAAATAGCTTACTTTGGCATTTATACATAATACTTCTAATGTTACATTATTTAACAAATGAATATTGGCAACAATGTTAACAATTTAAACATAATTACCAATATTATTATTGCCATTACATGATTGCCAAAGTTTTGTTTAAAGCAGGAAATGAAAAAAAATTCCAATAAAACAATCAGTGGCTAATTTTGTCAGTGGAACATGTGATTGAGTCCAAATGCTGAGGAAACCTCACTCACTCCCATTCTATCCCCAGTCTCTCCCTTTGTCCTCATGTCTAGTGAGTTATGTAACCATGGTAATGACCACAGTGCTGAATGACCACTTATGGAAGTGTTTGCATTTCTGAGTCAAGTGTGAAGCCCTGGGAGGGGTTTCCATGGCTAGACAAACAGACACATCAGCTGCGTTCATCAGCAGATTTGTCTAGATGTTTCACATCTAGATGTTTTACTGGGAAACTGACAAACCATTGGGAGCAAACCATTTATTGTGCTTCTAAAGAGAAGCATGGAGCTCAAAGCTGATTCTTTGACCTACGCAGTTGCCTTCTAAGACAGCATTTAAACTAAAACTGAAATTTGAAATGCTCCACACTGCCAGCAAAATAATAATAACAATAAACCTGAGTTTGACTCTGAATTGAAGAGCTAACAATATTGCTCAGTCAGAAGATGGCAAGAGTGTTATAAACACAGAAAAGGAAATAAACAAGCAATAAAAGAAAGACGAAAAACCTGAAAGGTGCGTTTGCACTAGAATTAATTTATGACATGCATCCCACATGACTGCACTTGCTCATCTCACCTCTTACAAACCTCTAGGGAAGTATGGATGGCTCAGGAAACCTGGAAACCGCATTACACACCCTGCACTGTTAGCATGTGGTATATACCCACCAGCGATGGATTAATGTGAGCTTTATACACCCAGGATTGAATGAGTTTTCTTTTACTGAGCAATCACTGATTGCTTTGCACTATGATCATTTATAAGATATGGAATTCTATTATTATCTCTATCAAGGGTCTCCTGCAAGTTGTTTGTAAATCTAATGTTCATATCATAACTAAATAATAATACGAATATCTGAAACTAGCTACTTTTCCACGTTACATGGAAAGTATTCATAGGATTACCTTCTTCTTACCTTCGAGTCCACTTACAACAATGACATCATACACTAGCCTGGGTGTTGCGATAGTCTCAGTTAGTCAGTCACATGTCAGGATGGTGGAAAAAGCTGCTCAATTTAAGATGTCACAGGATACCCAACTAAAAACAGCAATAGCCTTCTAGACAACAAATAACACTGTGTGAAAGCTGTGTGACAGTAAAAGCTTTCATAACTCTTCCTATGTTTAGAAAGATGGGCATATGGACGCACACACAGAGCTGAATGTACAGAACAGATTCAAATATCCTGGTGTGAAATGCGACAAACCCAGACAACTGAAATGACACAAACCATCCCAGTGCTGTTATACTTGTTATCAGCACTCTTGAAGACCAGTTTGTCCAATCAAATCAGAGAACTAGGACTGTTGTATAATACAAGATACAAAAATAAAAAGGATGTGTGTAGTACCTGACATGGTAAGGTCAAGTCTGTGTAAAAGAGAACGTTTGGCAGACTCCATATCAGGACTGGGGTTATCCAGAGCTTGTCGGCACCACACCATTGGACTCAGTGCTTTCTGTAGAGGACTGTTTAATTTCGCCTCATATAACCTGCAGAAACATAACCCAAAGGTCAGTCACATTGCATAAACATGTTCTCATCACATATACTGCACATAAAAATCTAATGAGGAAACATGCTGAGTGAGGAAGTTTAAATATGCTTTGATTAACATAGGCCAACTCAACAACCCATTCCCTTAAAATATAAACTGGCTTTTTGCCAAATGACTGAATAAAATCTCTCTAATCCTCAGGCTGAGGTGCAAGCTGTCTTCAGTACACAGCTCTTTAATACTTCACTCGCCTAGCCGGCTTTGCTTAGTCATTGAGACCAGAGTTATATGACATATAAGCGTATAAGGTTATATGACAGCCTTGGCACAACACTGTTCAGGTAAGCAGATAAGTAGTGTGTTTACTATACACTGTAAGTTATAGAGGTATATATATAAGAGCAGATATAATATTATAATGTGACAGCTATATACTTATGTGTAATATAGTCATTGACAGGCAGTTGATGAAAACTGAAGTTAGTTTTTGTCTTTTGTAGATTTGTGAACATAAATTCACATGCAGATCTGTCTGCGTTTCTTAAAAGCTTCGTGAACCTAAGCTGATTATAGAGACCACTGGTGCTATGATCTACTTAGCCTTATGATGCTTTTGGGAAACGCAGTCCTGGGCATTTTAACTGGCATGATTCTGAATCTGGCAATAACAAATCACATGGACGCAAATGGATGGCCAGAATCTAACACCTGTTACCGTTTAGAAACATTCAATTTATTCCATTTTAAATGGTGCTAGGACAGGTAGGAAGATCCTAAAATGGCTGAAGACAGGGAAAGATGAGAAAAATATATGAGAGGAAATAGAAGAGGACGGCCAGAAATCCACTTCATTAGCCTTGTTTACAGCAAGCCTCACATGGAGGCAGCTGTTGGTCTGGATCTGCACAGTAGTAAGTCATCCAAAACATTTTTACTCCTATAGTAAGGACATTTGTATTTTAATGTTCCTCGGGTCTTAACTAGAGGCCACCTAATCACTTTCTAAAAACAGGGAGGAAAATAATAGGAAAAGAGTTGTGTGGCGGGTATGTAAGTTATGTGGGTGGTTATACATTGTACATACACGGCAAATACCCTTACTGGAACACTCTAGAGTTAGGACAGAGTGGTATGAAAGCACTATGAATCCTGCACCAATAAAATGCAATGACTGCATTTAATGGTGTGTATCAAATAGGCGGACACAAACCATTTGATCAGTGAATTGAAGTTTATAGGTATGGCACAGAACCAGCCAGACTTATTAATGAAGACTGATGATGGCAAGGCAAAGTTAGTGAGAGAATCTGGCACGGGATAATCCCTGTCAGAGAGATAATGGGTAAGTGGGTGGAGGGAGCATTTTCTATGGCAAGCCATTCTCTTGAGAAGTGTGAGAAACGGAGTTGGTCTCCTGCAAAAAAAGGTGCATTCACACTACAAACAACACATCTGATTCTGAGAACTGTTTGGGTTACAGCTTGCTCATGTCACAGGTTCATTGACTGAACACAATTATAAACACATTATCTTCTTATCTTGTTAACAGATTTGCTAACATAGCCTGACAGACACGTTTAGCCTAAGCCCCATGTGAATCATTTGTGTGACCTTACTAGTAAATCCATAACAAAACAAGCAAACAGAACATAATCTTATCCTTCCATCACTGTGACTAAGACGATTAAATCAATTATGTGCATTCTGTTACAATTAATTCTGATCTGTCTGGTTTGATGAGAACCCTTTCTGCCCTATTAAACTTAAGGTAAATCTGATTACATTTTAGTGATAAAACTAGTGTTTTTTTAGCTCATTGATTTGCTGGGCTCCAGCTGTTGTAGGGATTTCCCAGCATTCTGCTTACACTGTGAAATATCAAGCTAAACAGGATAGTGTCCGGATTACAGCATTCTGAGAGGGAAGTCTCTGTAAATGGACCTAAACCACCAAATTACACAGACACTGATTAAAGCAAACACAAACAATGGATTACACACTGTCATCGATCCATACAAGCCCAAAAGTTGATGAAACGAAGCTGCCTGTAATTAGGAGCAAGAGCAGGATAATGATCAGACACATATATTACAGTATATACAGATTTCAGTCAGGCAGAAAATTACATAAATTTAAAGGAGCTGAATTGTTCAGCATATCTAAGGCCTAATCAAAGGAACATAGAAACGCCTTATTTGTGAGTGATTTTAATGACAGGCAGCATAGAAGCATGACATACCGACAGTCATTTTGCGTCTTTTAAATCTGAATTCTAGGAATTAATCACAATAACTAAAATAAATACAACTGCAACACAAACGTGGTGCGTTGCCAATTGCCTCATTCCTGTCAGCAATCTGTTGCTTGCTGCAACACATAAGCACCTTAGATGCCCAAAAATGCGATCTAGGCTGGCAGCTCACTAGGTCTTGGGACACAGTCACTGACAGAGAGACATAAGGCACTAAACCGAGAGGACAGCCGGATAATCATCAATGACAGGCGTAATGCAGTCAATGGAATAAACAAACCGAAACTAACACCGAGCCTCTGTTAAAAAGACAGCCCGACAATGCATCATGCACATTCCTTCAAACACTCGTCATTCTCTGTGGCGTTAACAAACAGCTGTGCTCGCCTGTCAAAACTGTTCATGACGGGTGTGTGTGTGGAGGTTATTCCTCTGATCGGGCTCTGTAGGCTCTCCTACAGAGCCAAGAAACCACAGTTGTACTCACCAGCTGTCTTCCTCCTCATTTAGGCAATCCATATCCTCCAGATCGAGGATCTCCACCTCGTCCAGTACTGAAGTTTCCCCGTCCTCGATAAAATCCACCGAATCGTTGTAGTAAGACGTGACACTAGTGTTAGAGGTGGTACAAGAACCAATGTCACTGTCATACCCCCCTCCGTAGCCACTGCCGTGATATGATCGTCTGGGGCTCAGCCGTGAATTCTCCAAAATCCCACTAAAACCCCTCGATCCGCCGAACCCCACCCCAGTGAACCCGGCGAGCCCCGCGGCAGCCGCACCCGGGGAATCGTACCCGGCGCTAACGGGTCTGGTGTTCCCCGACATGCCGCCGGAAGAGGATGAAGACAGCAGACTGGATCGGCTCCGGAGCTGTTCATTCTGCTGCTCGAGTTTCTTCACTAAGTCTTGGAGCTTTCGCACCTCCAAGTCCGCGTTTATGTTTGAGTTCCTCCATATCATATCCTCCATGGTAAAACCAATGGTATGTCCCCCCTAACCGGTTGTGTCGGTCAGGTTTGATCAACTATCACCAAAGTTAACAAGTTACCCAGCCGTTTTTGAAAGGTCTTTAAAGGGAGCACTGTCAACACCAAGATTAGAAAGTTACTAATCTTATCGTCATCATCTTCTCCGAGCATTAGTACATACTATAAGCTCCGTCGCCATCTTTACTGTCCGCCAATCGCTAACTGGAAAATCTTTGAGAAACTAGGTGAGACGTCATCACGTGTTTCAGCGGGGACGAGCACGTTTAGGGAGCGACCTTTACCATGAACGCGCGCTTTAACTCCGAGGACCCTTCAAATAAAACCACAAACGTTCATGTTGTTATTGTTTATTTCCAAGCTGTAATATTGTCTAAAGAGTCATATTCTTCTGGACAACTCTTCTGGCCTGAGATGGTTATGTAATGTGTTGAATCAACAATATAAAGTGATGGCTGAATAGACATATCGCAGACAAGTATATTACGTTGAAAGTTTGCGTCTACCGTCTGGATATGCTGTTTTTTAGATCATCCATTTTTAGATGCACATTAAAACACTTAGATTTTTCTCAGGTGTGGTGTCCCTTTTTCGAACACTTGATGTAATAATTATAAATTACTCACCGATTGCTTGTAAAAATGTCATAATCAACGCGGAATTAAGTTTTTTGATGCCTTAATTTTTGGCCATGTTTTAACAGATGTCTTACCACTCCAAAGCAATTAAAAATGGTATTAGCCACAGTGACCGCTAGAGACATACAGGATTGATCTACCTGCACAGAGGAATTCACCTGGATTCAGTCAGCATTACAAACTTAAAATTCATACCACGGTCCTTGGCACAGAACCAACATTTTAGTCATTTTTATTTTCAGGTGAGCAAGACAAAGAAAATCAAGAGGCTGTTATTGCCGTAGGGCAGGGGTAACAGCAAAAGGCGAGGAGCAGGATTAGGCACCCCATGCCCCCCACCACCCTTAACCCCAATATAAAAAAGCTAGATTTTTTTGTTAAACACTAAATACTTTTATTTACAGATGAAAATGTGAGCTGTTCATCAGATCTCCTTATAAAAACATTGTGTTGTACCAGAACTGACAATCATGGCGTGATCCTGAGCTCAAAGTGTATCTGATGCAGCAGTGTCATCCAGAATGTCTCCTGACTCTTGCACTGCCAACTGTTCATCTTTAGACCCTCCCGCACCATCTCCTCCTTCCCCAGCATCACTCTGATTAGTCAGTGTATCTTCAAGTCTGTCCTGGTCCAAGCTCATTTCCTGTGACTCATCAGCACGTTCTTCCTCCTCCTCTTCCTCCTCTGCATCCATCTCAAACACACGTACATGTCTCAGATTGGCACTCAGCTGATGAGAGAGTGGACAGACAAGAGGCTAATGTAGCTTCTTTTGTTCATTCATTTCATTTTCACCATTTATGCACGTAATGTTTTGAAAAGTAAAAGGAACACCACAGTGCACCCTTTTCAGGAAAGTGTTTGATACATTTTCAATATGAATATTGTTCTTTAATTTTTTAAATATTGAAGTATTAGGAGATGAGTGATAACACTGAAGTCTGTCACTTTACCACACAGGCCACTTTGCGGATCCCATTAACAGCCACAAACTGAGCCTTAATATTCTCCAGCTCTCTACTCTGGTATCCCCAAGACAGAGTCTGGACCGGGATTCCTTCAGTCTGCTGCTCCAGCCTGAAACACAGCACAACACGTTCAAAGAGCTCTCATTCAGGACTAGCAATGTCGGAAACAGCAAGTCACATACGTAAGCATTATTTTGTTTTGTATCCAGAACTCTATTTTGTAAAATAAGTGGAATTCTCTCTACATTTATCCACCAAAATGAATATGAGCAAAACCATGATTTTGGTGATTCATCCAGAAAGACAGACACTGGCTCATCTCATATAAAATTCTATAAACGACACCTGTGCTGTTTGTCACAAGTAGTGGCGCAAAAAATCCTGTACTGTGAATTTTCTCAAATCACTTACCATTACTGGCGGAAATTTGGACCCTGCTGCAGTTTGTGCAATGAATTACTGACTGGTTCTTGATTATTAGTATAAAAATATGTATATCTATAAATATACATACCTGAGTGTGAGGTCCCAGGTGAACTCTTCCTGCCATCTCAAAGCTGAGTTTAGAGGAAGCTGAACAAGGACTCGCATCTTATTTTCACTGTCTTCCAAACTTCTCAATATTACTGTTAATGTCTCATCATCATAGAAACGGGCATCAAGACAACTGTACAAGGAGTCACTAAAATGAACAAGTACAGTCCCATGAAATTAGTTATACATACATATTAACACACTGCATGGTCAAATATGAAATAAAAACAATTCAAAACAACTCACACGGGATTTGGTGCTAGTGTTTCATCATCTATACTAGAATTGAGGGGAGTGTTGAGGTTTAGAGCCACCAGACCATTAGGGACACACCTGAAGCATGCATATCCAAATTATTATATGCCTTAATATTTTATCATCAAAAAACAAAGTACTTTAAACAACTGGCAAGAATAACAGGTATATATGTATACCTGTTGGGGTCGGTTGCTCTCCTCAGAATATAGATTTTAGAGGGAGAGATTTCTGGCATGCAGAATATTACATAATGCATATTGTTCTTCTTATCATTCCACCTGCATTTAAAATACAAAACTTTGTATTATTTGTATGCAACATCTGTGAACTGTAAGTCATCTTATGATTTTACACTTAAAATAATCCCATTGACTGATACTATAACTTCAAATTCACAATCACAAAACAACAGTTGTCTATTCTATTGTATTGCAGAGAAACTGCTGGTCACTTACAGTGAAGGAAGCTCAAACAGCCTTGGTGTGTTTTCTGAGCTATCAAAAATAATACAACAATAAAACAGTAGGACTACAATGACAAAAAGCCAACAGTATGTCCACATATTTAGGTTTGGTTTTACTAGTACAAATATATTTCAGTTCATTCAATTCATTTGTATTTAAACCATAGATTACCTTTCAGGCACAGTGTACAATCGTAAACACATGGCTTGTTTTACTGACTGTCCAATGACCTCCTGAAACATACAAAGGCATATGATTAAGAGTCAGATGCATTAGTGCTCCCGAAAGTGGGCAGCAAACAGGATGAAACACTGCACTTAACAGTTAATGGTTCTGTTATATGACAGATGTGCTATGAGACATTAATGGATAGTTTATGTAAGCACATTCTCTGCAGAAGATAAGACAGCATGTTTACATCAGTGCTATGAAGAAGGAAAGGTTTTATATTTATGTTTTGGGAAACAAGTTTGTGTGTTACAGAGAGGAGGTAAGATCCAGGATCAGTTCTTGCTGTGGTCTGTAAGAGCATATTGTTCAATATGTGTCCAATCCTATCAGAATTTCAATGTTGAGGTGAGTTTTGTGCAAAGTGTTACTATCAACTTTTGTCTAGGTGTGTGTGGGCATCAGAATCTTACAGCTGGTTTCTGTAAGCACAGATCAATGGTGGCTTCCATCATTCTCTTGACAAAGTGCAGAGACTTTTTTGGGTAAGTTGGGAAGAGCAGTGAACTGTCTGCAACAGAGTAGCAAACACACAAGTAATTGCATTTCTTATATCTGAATTTACTTCCCAAAATATTAAGAACATATTAGAAGTCCTGTTGTGTAATAATGGGAGATGGTACTGTGATTCCACCTTTCAGGTGAGCGCTCTGCTTGACAAACGTCACCCACTGGTTGCCCTCTATGTTGGGTGGGGAAACCAGGTCTTCATCTTCATCCTTCAAGTACTGCAAGAAACAGACCAAGCATTTTACAAAATGAGGAAAAGAACATACTAGTGCAAACTCCTATTAGAACATCTATAAAGGCCCTCACCTGTCCAACACGCTCAACATTAAAATACTTTCCCTTTCGATCAAATAGCTCTTCATTCTGAAACAGGAGATAGATTATAAAGAGATGAGCTTTATAGGGGTTTTCAAGATGTTTATTTAATGTTAAATGAATCTTTCTTCTGCTTACCGCACTGAAATGCTCGGACAGGAAGTCAGCCACAAAAGCCAAATCCTTCTGGGTCATCTGAAATACACATGCACACTAACATTACCGATTTGATGATAAACTGACATTTCAAATTAAAACGTTTTCCTGTAAAACTGATGAACTGAAAATATTTTATACTTAATATACATATTTGAAGTGTAACTGAAAATACAAATTAGTTTAAAAATCCAATACAAAGAAATGTCTTTATTATTTTAATTATTTTATTGTGTAGCTTGATTGCATGTTATAAATCTCATTTGCTGTCTACCATCACTGGCTCTCAAAAAATGTCCCAAAAACAATTTTCTGCACCTCATGACATTTTCTTACCTTGTTAAGTTCAGGAGGAACATGATCTTCTGACATTCGAAGCATTGCTACAAAAGGGGAAAACAGTTACAAAACAAACACTCAAGTGATCTAAATGCTAAAGCCTACACACACACACACACACACACAACTTACCAACATACAGCCATCTAAAAAAGGCTTTGAAGTTCTTCATACTTTTATCAATAACTCTAGACAGGAAATTGATAGAGATTTAATGATGAAATGCGCAGAACAGATAGTCAAATCATCAAAAAGAACAATGTAGATATAATCAACTTAAACTCACTGTAAGAGTTCATTGGCCTTCAGGGTGAAAGAACCCACTGCTACAATGGCATCTACAGATACATAACCAACAAAATGTTATTCTATGTATATATATATATATATACACACACACACACACACACACACACACACACACACACACACACACACATATATATATATTTAATTGAATTTTAATTGTTTAACACTAGAGTATGATCACCCTCAATGGCTGCAGGGTCCAGGCCGAGAGGTTGAAACTTCTGCTTCCAGAGAGCCATTCCTTTAACTTCACTCAGGTGATACAGCAAAGCCTCAGAGCCACTGTGAGCACAGCAAAACACTCAATGAACATGAACATTATTGCTTTTCTATTGTATTAAAGTGAGTATTATATTTTGCTTTCATATTTTTAACCACGTGGTAGGGACCAAAAGACAAATTTTCACAAGAGTAGACAACAAACATGAATTACATTAATTCTATTTATCTGCTATACACACCTCTGCAGGTGACTGATAACGAGTTTCTGAATGCTGGAGTAGGAAGAATCAATGGACTGACCCAACATCTTCAAGCCCTGAGCAGTTAGAAAATAATACCGTAATGACAAAAATAAACAAAATAAACAAAACAAAAAAATAACAACTGTGTGAATAATGGCAGCACCTAATGCAGTGAAGCTATGTAAAGTCCAGGTAGATTTACCTTAACTGTAACTTGATTCATGAGAAGGGCCTGAAGTTCAGGGCTGAAAAGGAAGGAGAGACAAACATTTTGCTTCAACATTAGCTTTCCTGTAGCTCAGTGGTTAGAGCCTGGCGTTAACACCGCCAAGGTCATGGGTTTGATCCCAGGGATTGCGCATACTCATAAATAATGTATAGTAAAAAATGCAATGTATGTCACATGAATTAAAGTGTCTGCCAAATGCATAAATGTAAACTTTAAGTCAAAGGTTGTATGGTGCCCCCTGTTGAATATTTAGGGTAAAACACAAGCATGAACAGAATTAACAAAATAATATTAAGAAATAAGAAACATTTAAAATATTAGAATATATTATATTTAGTATATTTAATATATTTAGAAAACATTCAAATGATTTTACAAATTTTACACAGCTTTGCTTGGGAGAAAAGCAAGAAAGAAATTTACCATAAATAATAGTTTATTGATCTATACAGATGTTTAAGAGGTGTGGTCCTGTAAAGTTTTTATGATGAATTATATCTACCTTGCATGGCCCCACAGCAGCAGCTCTAGAAATTCATCCTGAACCTGAGTGCTTGTGTTTTTTTCCTGTGAAACAACATTGTACCCACAAATTCATCAAGAGAGCAACCATACACTGTGTACCCCTGAAGACAGTGTAGCAATTCATGGTAACAAACAACAAAAAGATTGATTATATTAGATGCGATTGTGTTTACACTAGGGTTGTCAATCAAAAAAATCTTTAATATAGACTATGCTCCACCCTAATTCCACCTTATTCGATATCATATGTTCGCTCGATTATGATTGGCTATTGTGTGATGACCTCTAACCTGAACAAACTTAGTGAGACGGAGGTCCATCTGCATCAGAATGTCTTCCCACGCTTCACACATACAGGTGAGAGACAGACGCAGATACTACAAGACAGACCATAAGAAGGTTCAGTAGAACAAAAGATTTGTTTTGTGCAAAAGACAATTGCATATGTATATACATGCCCATGAAGACACTCACCTGTAGCAGTGTGGAAATGTGTGTAAACTTGCGTGCCATCTTGGTCAGCTCAGACAGACATGAAGAAAGCAGCCCAGTGTCCAACTGCAACAGAGACAAGAACTGTTATTGCCCTCTTACATTGCACACAAAGCAGAGATGCTTTGTGTGGATTTAAGAAAAGTCTTAATGTTTTTTTGTCCATAAAATAGAAGTAAAAGGGTGCCACTGTTGTTTGGTTACCAATGTACTTCAAAATATCTTTTTTTGTGTTCTTCAACAGCAAAAAAGACCGGTTTGGAATGAAATGAGGGTGCATAATTTATATAATTTAAAAAAAAATTCTTTTAATAGATTTTTCTGTTACACAACTGGTAGAGCATTGTGGCAGATACGCAAAAATCCCTCTTTCCTTTGGTCTGATTTCCAGGAAACATACAAACTGATAAAACTGGTAACCTTCTAAATCTGCATCTGCTAAATGCATAAATGTTATGTAAATCTACAGAGAGATATAATTTGGAGTACCAGCAGAAACACAGTGCTAACTGACAACTGTGGGACAAAAATGGTAAGATTTGAATTTGTGGTTTCCATGTTAACAGCTTGTACCTGTATATAATTGATCTCAGGGTTGTCTTCTGCTGATCTTATCTCTGTAATAACAGAGAGAGACTTGAGGTCACTAGACAGTCCAAGACTACGGCAGGTCCCCGAGATCTGAACAAGGAATATAAGAATGGGAAAATAAGCATACATGCATATAGTCAGAAAGCAATAACAGGTTTTAAATAGGAAAAGTCAACCACATACAAAAAAGATGTTGTTTAAGAGCATGTTGAAGATTTTATATCTTACCCCACTCAGTGTTGCAATCTTATATAGCCCATATGCATACAGTTCTACAAATCCAGCGGACCCACCCACCACCAAGATATTGAGTCTGCAATGCATATGCAACACATCAATTAAAATACAACACCCAGAAAGTTTTAGGCTTGGACCAATCAGGACAACACTGACCTCACTTCCCCCAACAGGTTTGTGACTTCATCTGATTTCTCTTCACTGCAAAATTAAATAATTACACATAAGAACAAACCAGAATATACAACCAGTCAAATTAAAACATGCCACATGCAAACAACCAATCAAAACATGAAGAGTATGACAAAGAAAAGAATAATAATAATAATCAGCATATTTGCACATAAAGCACATAAAATGTATTCTTACCTAAATATCTTGGATGTGGTGCTGTAGCTGAACATATACACACCAAAATGAAAAGGCCATAAAAATAATTGCAAAATGTGAAATGTCAAAAAAAGCATGCAGTGAAAAAATTGGCTTAAGCATTGACCCTTGAAAAATAAACAATTTCTTAATATACTGCATATAACTGAGCAGAGTGTCACCTTTTGGGAAGAGTAGGTAACTTTGGAAGGAATCGGCTGGATTCATCCTCTGACTCGCTGAATGTGGATAAAGTGCTATAGAAAAAATATAAAAAATGAAACTAAGTCACAGCTAAAGAAAGAACCAATCCTCCCTATACATATTTCACAAACACACCTGCTGTTATCCTGCACCTCCATCCAGTGCATGCAGGATGCAGGGTATTCCACAGAAAACAGGTGAAGGATTTCAGCCTTCTCTACATCACACAGCACCACCTGCTTTGTGTCTCCCACACTGAATGCCAGGACTGCCAACAATAATCACATAACATGACATCATGAGAGCATTGTCATGATACATTAAATAATTATGTTTTTACACAAGTAAACAATGGAACATGCATGTCTTGGTAAATGTTTGTATGCAAGTTTTATAAAAGGCAGTCGAACATTATTTGAACGTACTTTTTCCATCAGGTCTCCAGGCAAGTGATGTAATATCTTTTCCTGTGTTCTCATTGGGTGGTAAACTCCACACACGCTGGAAGTTGGCAAGGCGATGTAGGAGAAGCTGTAACGACAGATAAGTCTGATGAAGTCCTATTATTTTCCTACAGGTAATTGGTGGTATGGACCACTATGAACTCTAAAGTTAAGAAGGTATCCATATGGAAAGACGTAGAAGCTGTATTATAACGTAATATATACAACACTACATTAGAAAAACAACATAATGCTCTATTGATTATGCAAGGTCCCAACCTCTCCTGCAGTGTTAGCTAGGGCAATCAGATCTCTCTTAGGAGACCAAGCCATGAATAGAATGGGGTTAGGGAGCTGTTTCTCCCCGACCTGGCGAAAAGCAGGCATTGCTAAAAACCTGCGGAAAGAAAAGACTTATTACAGTCAGAGTTAACACTGATCTACTCGAGTCTTATAAAGCATTGATTATTTCAGTATTGCAGTCTTCGAACTAAACACGAATCTCTTTACTAACAAAGTTTATCATACAGTAAACTTTTAACATTAAATGTGCAAATTAAAGAGTAATTGATATTCTTCTAATGCTGCAAGCCTGCAAAACGAGTTTATTTCGTTATACACTTACCAGATGGACGACGGCGACTAATGATAAACGATAATACAATTCTCTTCAATTCTTTTCAAGCGTATAAATATTTATTTAATACATTATTAGATTATCATTTGCAGTCTAAACAGATGAATATCCATAATGCTCATACTACAGCATAGCACTCTGACGCGCCAATGACATGCGACTACGGAAACTCCAATGAGCCAAAACGCACTTCAAAAACGCAAGCGGTTTGAAAAAAAACTCACTAAGCATAGAGACACTTAACATAAAGAAAATTGAAACTTTTTTAACACAATTTTTTATTTTAATTCAGTGATTTATTATTATATATTCCTGGGAGTCAGTACTTTTTAACCTGGGCTATGCGTGGTGTAGCTTACTGACGAAGTTTAAAACAGCATACATTTTTTTGTGCAGGATAATGCAAGTTTGTGCTGTAGCGGGTAGACCAGCATAGCTATGCATTAAAACCTCTGAAAGCATCGTTGTTTTCGGTAAGGCCAGCTGCTCAAGTCAAGTTTATTTATAATGTGTGCAGATGTCAGTGACAATTTGTAAATTAAAATGCTTTATGTAAGACGCATTCTATATACATTATATAACAAGCACTAAATAATAAAATAATTAGCAAGTACAACAGAATTTAAAGAAAAAAATGGCAATTTAAGATAATATTTACAATGCAGAATATATACAAATATATTAGCATGTGTGGTATATGTGTACGTATGTCTTTTAAAATGCAGGTGCTAAATGTAAACGAAGCAAAACATGAAGTATTTTGGTATGCAAGTCTGGTGTGGACACCATCATATATATGCAGGCACTGTATTTTGCCTATCACAGGCAAGTATACAGTAAAATCCATACACTCATTCATACAGGTCATTGAGACTCGAGTAATGCGTTGAATCATCATTGCTATGTATGTTTGAGTTGCTGTCAGTGAGGCTAAACTATAATCAGTGGATTGATTGTTGAGAAACAGGAAAAGCTGTGTGCTGTCAGTGTTTATGAGGTGAATGTGATAAGGGTCCTGAAATAGACTGCTACTGCAACACTTATAGCCACATCTGCCCGTCGTCTCAAACACCTCCAGCAAAGAGGGGTTAACAAATTGACTTAAGGTAATTTTCCTTAAAGCCAGAACTATGTGTGCTTATAATAAAAGGAGTTGGTAAACAGATTCTGGGTCAGTCAGAGAGGGTGTCACAAAGCCAAAAGCATGAAGCAGCTGATCTTGGTATACCTTCAAATACAGACAGTGGGCAGTGATTTAATTGTCTGCCAATGGGACTCCTGGGCTTGTAAACTTGTGGTAGGAGATAGGAGTAGTAGACCTGTCATTTGCTGTGTCCTCATTCCTATATAAAGTACTCTGTTAATAGCAGGGTGTCTTATTGGGATAACAGTGTATTTGGGGAATGAGCTATTGATATGAGGTTAAATTAAGACTCTTTGGTGACTGGCCTACACTGGATCTGAAACCGATATACATTAGTGCACTACACAATAATTTCCTGGTAATGTGAATCACTACAGAGCACAATAGAAATTAAGAAGTCAACAATGAGGCTGATATGCATTCGTTATGACTGGTAAGTTGTGTAGGGTAGTTTATTCTTAAATAAACGTACAAAACAAATTGTAGAGAAATAATTGTAAATGTAATTGTATGTCATGCTATTCTCGTAATTGTTTACCTACCTGCTCCTCTCCTTATTGAATTGAAAATGTTTAATATGTACCCTAAGCATTTTTGACAACTTTCAGACACTGCTTTAGTGGTGTCTTTTGAGAAGTTCAAAAAGTCAAGTTTGTGTATGTCTGCAAAATGCATTTACATGCCTTTGTGGATATAAACATGATGTATGTGTGTTTCTTTGATGTGGTGCGGGCACATGGATGCTACACTGCCCAACCTCTCTCTCTCTTTCTCTCTGTTTCTTGCTGTGTAACATGATCTAGGGGCCAAATTTAGCGGTGCTCAGTGAGCGGTCAGGGCCCAAGACAGATGGGACAGCAGGCCACTCCGTAGCCACAGTGTAGCACTCAAACCGGCTTACCATAGCGCACTCCGACAGAAAACAAAATACAAAAGGAAAACAGGAAAGAGAAAGACCCACAACTTATTGAGGAAAAGCGGTACGTCTTTTCTCATTTTCTGGCATAAAGAACTCCCGAAAAACTGGAACCTTCAGACAGAGACGGACTTCGCAGAAACAGACTTAAGGTAAAAGAAGACTGTTTTTTTAATTTGTCATTGGCTTTCCTGTTTATCATTAGAGGATCCAGTGTGTGTTATTTGCGTTTCGTAGATATAAAACCATAAATTCAACCAAATAATATATTTACTGTAGAAAAGGAAAAGTGCTCAAATTGTAAAATAAATGGTGTGTACTGAGCTGTTTGGTGTTAGTGAATATTTGTTTCCCTGTTTTAAAATATATTCACATTCTCATTTGACTCTGATAAAATGAATTCAACTGCTTACAACACAGATGGAAAATCATGCACATAAATCTGTCAGTCTTGGCTTTCACAATTGTTTGGCCTGTCAGTTACCTTTCATATTCCATTATCTATAATTCATTAATACAGTACAGTGATGCCCTAATTTCCACATGAATAATGTAGAAGGAGTGTGTGTAGTTGTGAGTAAAAAGGACTCTTGGTTTGGGAGGGTGTTGCTGCTGTGAAATGCAGCCCATGAGGATTAAAAATAACAGCTGGGCTGCACGACGCCATGACGAAGAGAAAGTCATACTGTCACATCTCTTCATAAACATGTTTGCACACCTTTACATACAACATCTGGTCACTTTTTGTAAACAACATGTAAACAATAATAGTTGACACATGCAACATTGTGTGTCTCTCATAAATAATAAATCTACAGACACAAACAGACGCTTTTTAAAGTGGAAAGGTTCTGTACTCATAAAGTAGTCATAAAGTTTACAGAAACACATTAATGTGTCTCATACATGCGCACAGAGCATTTTCACATGCCAGCCAGTTACCCTGCACGTACCCTGAGCTGAGGTGTGTTTTCTCAGAGACCTGATCTGTTGGTTGATGGGCATTACTATGCTGCAGACACTGTCTCATATTAATGTTTCACCAGTGTGCGGTATGTCAGACCAAACACTTTCTCTGAATTATAGCGAAGGTTCCTCTCAACAGGTTATTGAGAACACAATCATTCACTGTGAGACTGAGGTTTTTCTTCTTCTGCAGCTGCTAGTTAAAGCCAAATCATAAAACAGAATGATGAAGTACCCTGTCTGTCTATAAATAATAAAACATAGATTTACATTCATGGAAAATATATACAGTCCAAAAATAAGTAAAAAAGCTAAGCAGAATAAAAATAGGATTTTTTTTACATTTGGCTCCTAGAGACCCCCAGACCTCCACTGCTTCCTACAAATGTAGGAATGTAACAAGGCACATTCGAATTCAACGTGTAACAATCTGTCTACTAAGAATCATTTATCTGGTCGGTTTTCATAGGCAGAATAAATGTATCTTTCACAACCAATGACATCCCAAAATGCTTTGATGACATCAAGGTTGTAATAATAAAAATGCGTGTGATGAAGTGGTTGAAATGTAACAGGAGTAAATTTATCTTAAACCTGCTTTATCTTAAACTTAAGTCCATCTTAGCCATTGTTAATAATATTAAAGATGAAGTAAAACTGAAGTCCATCTTACGTTTAACTTGCTAGTTTAATTTAAGTCTGGCAAACTATTTTAAACTATTTCAAAGTATTTTAGTCATTAAATATTTGTTTACTTAATTCCAGAACTCACTTAAATTGGTAATTAAAGGTTATTAAAAGCAGTGCTATGCAATATATCCATCTGAATGTATCTGTAGCAATGTATCCTTAAGGAATATATTTAACGTATACAAAAATACTGCCTGTTTTATCACTGACTGACTAGGCAAGCTGCCTTAGGTTTCTTGCACATATTTTGGATGTTTTCCTCATCTAAAACACCTGATTCAACACATCAGTTCAATAATAGAGGCACCTTGACCTGAATGGGATGTACCAGGTTAGTGAGACACCAAAAATATACAATACCAGGTGGTCTCCAGGAGCATTACTCAGAAACAATGTCATGAAAGATAAAGATTAATGATGGAAAAGTGGAGAAAATACTGACAGATGAGGGAATGAGAGATAAAGGGAGCAGCAGAGATAAAGGGAGCAGCAGAGTTAAATTGCTGTCATGCTTTGATGAACCTCATGAAGAGCTTTTTTGTTAATGCTGGACAGCTGTCGCCAAAGTATGATACCCTGAGTCATCATACCATAACTGCCCATGCCATGAGCTGTTTCTGTTGTGTGTTTACACTAGTTTGTTGTGTAATACTTCAAATCAAACCAAGTACCATCTAGAAATGAATATTGCTAAACCTTTTCTGAGAACTGACTTCACTTTCATATAAAATGAGTTCCCCTTTTACAAACCAGCAGGTGGCCTAGCAGAGCAATCACAAATGTAATCTACTACATCAGACTACCACACTATGTTGATAGCCAGAAGTTTCTTATTTTGAACAATGAATTTTAATTATCTTAATAGTATTAAACATGTTTTTGTGAAAGGGTTTGAAACCTGTTCTTTTGCTATCTTTCTTTAAAACAAATACCATTTTATTTTATTTTGTTATTTTGGATATTTTGTTAAAAGTGCAAACAGTAGACATTCCTTGATTTTTGGTTGTATATTGTTGCAGGATGGAGGACAGAGGCTGGAATGAAACACTACCCCTCTCTCTGCTAATGAAACAGCCTTGTCCTTCAGAGGGCATGTCCCTGGAAAGGGATGGGGGTGTGGCTTCAGGGGCATCTTTTGATGGTCAAGTTTACTTTGACTCTATGGCTCAGCTGGAAAGTGAGGACGGGGACTTTCCAGAACTTTCTGCTTTCCTGAGCCAAGATGAGATCAACCTCAGCTTGGACTTGGCCCAAAAGGCCATGAGTGACACAGGAGACCCAAATGACCTAGATGAACCCCCAGTCCTCACAGAGCACCTCCCCCTTTATTCAGAAACCAAAGACCACACCCTCCCAGATTCGACATTAACCCAAATGTCTCAGTCAACTGATAGCCCATCAGGTAAAGTCATGTCCAATCAGAGTATGCCCCTTAACAGGCCTAGTCAGGCATGCACTGCACCTGAATCACCTGAGAAGTTTGTCTGCCAAAAATCCATCACACCAGTATATAAGCAAGATCGACCGCGACTAGTCCATGGAGGTCTGGAGCTCAATGAGCGAGCCACCTCAGCTACTGAATTCTGTAGCAGAGCAGCAACCTTCATTGAAGAGCTCTCTTCCATCTTCAAAGGCTCCACACGTGTAGATCACCAGGGTGATGAAGACACCTCATCGCCCGACAGTGGCTACTTGTCTCCAAGGAGCCATCGGCTGGCTGTACAACAGGCTCAGCCACCTTCATCATCTTCCTCTTCATCAGCGCCCCAGCAGGAATGCACACCCCAAGACCAGGCTGTTGCTGGGTCAGATATGGCTGAGCATCAGGAGCGAGGAGTTAGTCTAGATGGACCCATGGCTCCCCCACACTTCACTCAGAAACTGAAGAGTCAGGAAGTGGCAGAGGGTAGCCCTATCCGTTTGGAATGCCGAGTGACCGGGAACCCCTTTCCACTAGTCAGGTACTAAAACCATGGTTTTAAGCTACTCAAACAAACTCTATGACGTTGCTAATACACAAATCTGTTAAAATAATATTGTGCTTTCTCTTTTTCAGAGCAAACATTGCTCTAAAAATGTTTGCATCTGCATTGATAGGCTTGTTGTTCTTGTTTTAGCATTGCACTGACAAAAATACATGGTATGAGACATAATTTTATTATGTCTTATGAGAAAAGTTCTTTGGGGACTTCTGCTGCACTTCTCATTATTTGTTTCTTAATAAGGTTCTATCAAACAATAAGAGAGAAAGCAAGATATGGGATGAGAAAGAGAGAAACATTGTGTTGTTCTTTGATGGCTTAGAAACATATCCATCAGAGTCCTGCTTGCTGATTGGACTGCACACCTGTGCGGTTTACTGTATGAATGAGATCACTATTTTGGCAAAGAAGAATGTTATGAAGCAACTCTTGATTGATGATTCTGGAATTTGATATGTTTTTCCAGCCAATGCTGGAAAGTTGAGAAACAAATGTTATTAATAAATGTTATTTTTAGAGAATCTATTGCAGCCAGCGCAGCCTATTTGGTGGGATGCCAAACTGCTCCTGGTGCTTTCTTCTGAAAGGAAGTGACTCCTCAATGGTGTTGAATCTCAGAATGATTCCTGCAGATAATTTGCAACAATCTAAGTTTCTGAAGGAAAACAAATTTAGGATCTTATCAAAGCTTTACTGTCTAAGAATTAAAGCTCACTAGCCAACTTGGTCTTAACAGGAAAATGTGTAATTTGTAATATATTCCAGCAGTGTGAATGTGATTACTGCTTTTTCTCACGGCTTTTGAAATATTGAAGTGTCAATATCCTATATTTTTATATGCCCCCTACCTACAGTATACGCATTAATAGTAATTATTACGAGTTAGTAGGAATTATTACACATTAAT
>JAZGTJ010008562.1:0-20795 GCA_036877575.1 Botia almorhae
AGAAGATGTGAGGAAGAGTGAGATATTTAATGAGCTCAAGCGTTTCCTTACAAGCCCCTCAACCACTGCTAACAGACATGACGAAAAGGATGCGAACTGGAAAACATACAGTTTCAAGTGACCTGCATCTTTTCACGATTATCACACGCTCAGATTTACCTGACTGAGATATGGCCAAGATATGCGTATGTTGACTCCAGAACATTTAATTTCAAATCCGTTGACATTGTTAAGGAGCTGGTTTTCACTAACAGCTTCCACTCTTCTGGAAAGACTTCCAGTAGCTTGGACATGGCTATGGGGATCTGAACCCATTCAAACACAAGTCAGTGAGGTCAAACACTTAAATTATACTTAATTTTTACTTAATTCTGGGTGAATTATTCGGCATTTTTTCCTTAAAAGTATTCGAGTAGTTCATAGACACACACACACTAGCACACACAAGCACATGATCTTTTGTTTTTCACTCTTAAATCCAACACTTTCTCTCTTTGTCTTTCTGCACCTCGCTCTCTCATTACTCTTTCATCACTCTCTCAGTCACATTTGCAAATTTCTGATTTCACATCACTTTTGTTTTCTAACGATCACACGGCTCTTTTTGTTGCTGTACTGTTAGTTTGTATTAAACTGCACATTGTATCTACAAACCAACAATAGATGCTCTAGGATGACTGGATGAGCCTTCATAAAAGCTGGTATGAAGATTGGAAACAGGTTGTTGTGTCGAAGAAAACCTGTATTCTAAACTGCTTGATTGTTATGGATTCTGTTACTCATCCAATCAAAATATGTTGATCTCCAATTTCTGGAGAAAAGAAATAAAGCAGCATTCGGTTCAACTTTCGTGACATGACTTGTTGATCTAACATTTTGTTTGCTGCGTTTTCACAGGGCTGCCCAGAAGCTGAACCTCTCCAAACGAAAGAAACCTCAGCCTCTGCCGCCCTCCCCGCCTGACCCGGAAGAGTCATTTTTCTACACTGATGGCTTCAGTGCTGCCCTGCAGCTCTCACCCCCACCTGTACCCCCGTGTCTCCTCAGGGCAGGGTCAAAGGTTAAGGACAGCCCCGGGATGGGAAAGGTAAGCTTTTTGCTGTCAGACTCTGATAGTTATTTATTTTTAGGAATATACTAATTGTGCACAGCTTTCATAAATTGTTTATTTTGTATCTTATCTATTCAGTTTTATCCTATATACAGATACACAATATATACACAACCTAGGGCATCCATTTGTTTTTGCTTGCAGACCATAATTTGGTACGTGCCCCAATTTATTTGCAATATTCCTGCATACAGCGTAAAACAAAATGTGTCACCAAATTAAAAGCCAATCATCTTCATCAAAATGGAATTGCTAATAAAGCAGGCCGCCATTGCCATTGGTTCAAAACAACAGATTTGCCTCAAACCCACACGCGACGTTAAAATGTTCTTATGCTATTTTGGGCTGTTTAAGAGTCCTTCAAAGGTCACAATAGATAGAAGCATTTCCTCAGGGTAAGAAAATAGCCTCTCGGGGTTAGAAACAATAAACTTAGCTAATAGATTCTTACAACATGGTCAATATTATGTCAGTATCCGTCTGAAAACTAAATAATAGCTAAACCCATCTTGCACCACCTTATCTTGACAGCATACAAATATTAAATAAGACGGATTCATTTTTCCTCTATTAATGAAATGACATCACATGTAAACCTCTGGCTGCCCTCTTCTCAGGAATGCAGTTGGTTTATCAATTGACTAGGTCTCGGGTTACCATCAAAGCAGACCATGTGACAGCATTGGTTGGCCCAGTTGTCTTGATTCCCAGGCTGTTGGAATTTCAAGAAGCTTCTTGGAAATGCCAGACAGCATTCCTCTGTCTGTGACTGGCAGGTTGTGGGAGGAGCAGTGTATGAAAACAGAAAGGTTAGGAAATGACATGAGGGGGCATTTGGATGAAAGGCATATTTCTCTCCTAGAATAGTGCTGTTTATTGCTAGTGGACAATCTGTGTGTGGAATTGCCACAGGGCATCAATGTCTTATGATAGGCCAATAGCTTGAGAAGCCATTTCAGCGTAGGTGGTGAAATCTAGACACCAGTCATGCTCTCTAAAGATTTCTGTTTTTGTCTGGATTATTTTAACACCAGAGTTATGAGCCTTATTTTGGTTGTCTGGGCTATTGGCATACTGGGTAGACGAAGGGTCAAAAATTATTTTTGTGCATTTCCACATAGTGTGTGAGAAGAATCAACATATAAAGACATTCTGTTGTTTACCATTTGGGATTGTAAGGCAAAGGAAAAAGCATTAGTTTAATTTGATAGCGATTATGTAGTTATTTCAAGAGCAGATATGTGGAATAAATTATGCAAACTGACAGCTCCAATCCTTCATGCTGGCTGTGTCTCAGAGTTTAGTATCAAATCCTATCTTCTGGTGAAGTTTATATAGTTGTGAGGAGATTATAGTGAAGTAAATTAAAATTGGTCCCTATATATATATAGCTTATCCATGCATTCTATAATCCACTTCACTATCGCGGGCCGTGCGAGTTGAGTTGACCCCTAGTAGTATATTTTCTCTGTATAAACACCTTTATTCTCAGGGACTGGAAAATTACTGTGATCACTATCTTATCTAAAGCATCACTAGAGCAAAGCATTCCCCATTAGGCAAAGCTCATAATCCCAGGTTATTCCAGAGGGAGCATTGCAGATATTGCACTTTGAGTGATTTTGTATAAATAGCATCTGATAAATATTAACTAACTTGCTAACCATAATGAAGTGAGGTCATGCCCTTTCACCAGCTTCTTTGTGACAGAGATGTAGAAATATCTATGCATACGATGATGTCAGTGATATACAGATATCTGCTGTCATGCTATGTAACAAGGAGTTCCAGCAGCAACATACGTTACCCCTATTTTGGGTATTAAGCTCATTCCTTTCAATGAAAGTCTGAAAGGCGTCAAAGATCACTCTGACCCAAGAATGACCTCCCACCAGCACTCAAAATAAATTCGAAGTAATTTCACTCATTAGGATCTGGTTTAGATCAACATCTCTATGTGAAAGTAACATGTTTTCTTAGTATTAGATACTAAGGAAATAATAATTAATACTCTGTTGACTCGTAAACATCAGCAGATGGTGTAGGTCTGTTATGATGTCATGTCTACAGGGAGATGATTCACTCATTAAGGACAATGAGGTCACCTGTCTCTAAGAGGTTGAGTACTAAAATAACTGTACTATACTATAGTACTATATTGAAGTATTATTTTTTTTAGGAATTTATACTTAAATACTACTGAAATAGACGCTGGTATGTTTACTTAACTAACGTTATGTTCTTTTTAAAATGTAGATCTTTTAGGTCTTACTACACTATGTGGTAAATAAAACCACGATCTTGAAAATATTAGGTTTTATTTAAAATAGCCAATGAAATCCATGCGTGCGTATCGTAGTTGTACCCAGCTATAGTCATTTATCCTTGTGAAGAGTCATTTAAACGTCTTTGACTTAAAGCAATCAGGGTATAAACAGCTATAAGAGAGTGTCACAACTATACAATCACAATCTTTTTAATGTTTAACAGTTTCAGGAACGGCCGTATGTCGGGATATTGGTTTTAATTTAACATCTGGTGTGTCCAGGAGACGCCCATACACAGGACAACCTACATTTAATTGGAATAATTTGTTTTCTCATTTAAATTATTTTCAAAAAACTTTTTTGAGAAAATTGTAATTAGCCAGGTTTTTTATGTAGTTGATTCATCAGTTTATTCGAGGTAACATGTTTGAAAACAATTAGTATGTTTGCAATTCCATCTGGTAGCGCTAAAGGCACAGAATGACACATTTTAGCTGTAAGTCTGTGCCAAAGTAACTAGCCAAAAACTTGTTTAAGTGAAAAAAAGTTTCCACATTTCATTTTTTAAAAGTATGCCTCAAACGGACACCAATGGTTGTGTCTGGCTGGTGTGAGCATTCAAAAATTACACACATTGGCTATAAGTGTAATTTCTCAATACTTTCAAACCACAGTCCATCTCAGCCTTATTGCTTACAAGAGCCTCTATGGGTATTCCGAAATCTGTGCAGGCGTCCCCTCATTGCATCATAATGACCATTGCAGATGAAGGGCTACATAAATAAAGCGTTTTCCTTCCCTTAATTGAGCTCCTAATTGTGTTGATACATTACACTTGTACAAACACAGCACTGGAAAATATGCGCAGTAAACATTAAAAGTTTTCAAAAGTCACACAAAAGGCAGCTGCAGGGTTTTAATGAGGTTTATCAAGAAAGAGACAGAAAGGAAAACAACTGCTAATGAGTCCCACTGTGAAGTGTGTTACCTGCTGATTTTGGGGTACTTGAGAAGGAGATGGATACGAATAATCTCATTTACTTCATATTAGGAGAAAGGAAATGTCAAAGTACTTCAAATTTACAGGCAGGTAGATTTCCATAGAAATTCTTTATGGCTTAAAAGTTCTCATATGTTTTACGCCATATGTTTTATACAGTATGTTTAACATAGGTTCTTAATTCCTCAAGAGAAATTAAGAAACAAAGGAGAAATTCATCATATGCTTGTATGTAAAGTACGTCAGGGGTTATTAGGTTATAGAAAGTCAAATATATACATAGTATATACACATATAATGTGTGTGTGTGTGTGTGTGTGTGTGTACATACAATATACAATACAATATATGAACAGAAATAAACAGGATTTTACAGAGATCTGTTTCTCCTTTCCTTTTTTCTTCACATGACACCTGACCTGACACCTGAGACCATGTTAATGTTAATATCAGGTGTAAACAGGTCAGCAGAGCCCTGTAGACAGCATGTCCCTTATCACTACAGTAATCTATAATACCATATCCTGATCTCTTAATGTACATGTATGTCTGATCCTTATTGCCCGGTAATTGAATCTTTATCTTATTGGAGGACTTTAAGCATCAGGGGCAGTTTATTTCTATTTACTGCAGAAGTCTCTAGTGGCTGAGTTATAAAACAAGGCGTTAAACACAGGCAGTTGGAGTACATTATTACCCCACTGAGAAGGGGCAGTAATGAACTGCTCTGCCTTAGTCATGCGAGATGAGTTGCTATCATTCTGTACATTGTCTTTACGAGCAGATAACATTTCATGCGGTAGGCCTCCCGTCTGGAATATAGCGTGTTAAGTCTATATGTGTTCTGAGGTAATTAAAGCTAGTTCAAATTACTGTACAGCGAGACAAAGGTGAAATTAGACACATGGCTTAGGACTCATTGCTACTAAATGAAGCTGCGTTAAATGAGATTTGGCTTTAATAGGAAAGATGACTTCTCATAATAACCTACAGCACTGACCTTAATTGAAAATAACACTGGGACCAGAGTAATGCTATCACCTAGAGGCAGCAATTAGACTAAGCCAGCCGTTTCAGTCATTAACTTTTGCTTTACCACAGTTCTATTGGCTTTTGATTTTTTGAGTGTGATGGATGTGATTAAGTCTTTGGTGTGACTGTTGTGATGTCGTAGCTGATGTCATTGCCAGTATACAATAGTGCTCTCCGTGCCCTGGAAGGTGGATAGATACACAAAATAGAGGTTTCTTCTGCTGAACCTGACAGACTGTAGATATATTACATATTTACAACCTTGAAAGACACCAGCACAGTGAGAGTAACAAGCAATTGCTTGGATTTTTGTCAGTTTCTAGCCAGAACATGACAGATCTGTTGAGGGAGTCCAGCCACGTAGACATGTTCTTCCAGCAGGATGTTGCCTGTGTGGGAACAGAAGGGGTTTGGTGATCTCTGCATCCGTCTTATACTGATTTGCATGCTTTCCAAGTGCTGCCAGTACGAGGGGAATCCTTGGCAAGTTTAAACAGTCTCAGTAGTTGTGAGAATCAGTAGGTGGGAGGGTGCAATTTAAGTCGTATGCTTTGAATTCAGCCACAACTTCAACATCCCAGTGAGCCTGGAATTTAGCATGAATATAACGGTTTGCTCTCCAGGTTAAAGTGATGGTGCGCATATGCCCCGCCAAAGGATCCCGAGACACCTCAGAATCCATGTCCTTTCTGAAGGTGGACGCCCATAAGAAGCAGCTGACCTTCTGTGAGCCGCCCGGTAACGCGCGTCCTGCCGCAGTCAACGCGCCAAAGATGTTTACCTTTGATGCTGTCTTCACCCAGGATGCTTCACAGGTACAGTCAGAGTATCACTACCTACATATTCCCCATTACAAATTAACATACAGCTGATGTCAAACAGGCAGGACATCCTTTCTGAGATCAAATAAATGCATAAGGACTCTATACAGTTTCACTTGTATAGATGGGAGATAAAAGGTTCAGGCTGGTGAGTTGAGTTGATCCGAGGCCACAGTGCCTCAAGGAATCTCAGTGGGAAAGATAAGAGACTTTTCTCTGCTTGCTTCCAAACTCTTGGGAGACTTTGGGTTTCCTGTCCCAGAAACATCAGGTCTGATGATCAATGACTACCCCACGTTGTTCAAAGAAACAAGGCTTTGAGCAAGAGCAAATTATAGGTAGTTTTTATAACACTTTACTTAAGCTGCCAAATCAACATGCTCATATAATTTCAGGGTTTGAAATCTTCATTTGTGAGTCCTTACTGTATTGTGCACTTAGGGAGCCTATGAGATGATATGAACTAACCAAACCAGAACTAACCAAATGACTGCTTAGTAAAAACTAGCTAACTAAATAACTACCTAGATTTTGAATTAAGAAGTAACTTGTATTTCTTAGTATTTGGTACATTCCTCTTTTGCTTTAACACTAATGCGCTCAAGCGGTCATGAACTCCACGTTTATGCCAAACCTGATGATCCATGTTATCAAAGCAAAATTTGAAAATGTACCAAAGAGCATCTTTTGTATTTTATTAGAAGAACGTTTTACATAGAAGTTATCAATTATCACGATCAACGTCACAATTGTTTGTTGTTTGTGACGTATCTGTTTGTCTGGTTGTCTTTTTTTACATATATTGTAAGAATGTGTGTATTGGTGTGCTCAGTGTCATCTGTCTCTTCAGGCAGAGGTGTGCTCAGGTACAGTGGCAGAGGTTATTCAGTCTGTGGTCAACGGAGCTGATGGCTGCATCTTCTGTTTTGGTCAAGCCAACCTGGGTTGGTAAACATCTACATTCCTCAACCTAGTAATACACAATCTCCATTTCATTGTTAACCTTTTATTAGTTAACATTTCCCCCTCACAATTCTCAATGAGAGAAACAGATGCAATGTTGAGAATCCGTTTTAAAAGCATTCAACATTATTTACTTAATACAAAGGGAAACTGGTGGAGAATGTGCTAATGTTTTGGCTACGCTTGAAAATCTCTAACCAGGAGGCAGAGAAACTCAGACGGTGCATATGTGCTTGAGCAGCAGTAGCGGTTTGTTGAACACAAAGTGCCCTCATTTTACACTTCATGTTTGAATAGCGCTCGCTTTCTCTCCCCCTCGTCTCAATGTTATTCAGCCCCACACTGTGAGAGTCTGTGTGCCTCCCATCGCGTGGCTTCAATCCCCCATAGTTAGCTTGGCTGCTCATTTTCTCTGCTTTGGTGTGGCATATTCTCTCATGATGACCGTCCTTGTGGATTCATTTCATTAGCTCAGGGGCAGTTTACATACATAATACTATTATTAACATAAATTTTAATATAGACATGCTCTTATAACATTAAAGTCAGGCAATCAGTTGACAGTGTAATTTTGTCCTGTGTTGACAAATGCTTCGATATAGGTTCAGTTTTTAAAAGGAAGGATTTGATAGTTTTATTTAATAACCTGCCATCTATAATAAACATAATTTACATATATAGGAACATGTTTTTGCTGAGTAAAATGACTTTGACCTAATTTAAGTACAGTGCTATTTAAGCATATTTAGCATCTATTTAAGCTGGTTTGTGGGCGGCTAATCAATAAATACTATTTAGTCAAATCATCTTTTTGACCTTTACAGTTGATGAAACTTAACAATCTTAATCACTAATGGCAGTTATTTTCACTATTGTTCACTATCACCTTACAGGCAAAACCTTTACCATGATTGGCAAAGACAGTTCGACACAGAGCTTGGGCGTGGCTCCATGTGCTGTCTCTTGGCTTTTCAAGCTCATTGAGGAAAGGAAAGAAAAGGCTGGAACACGATTCTCTGTTCGAGTGTCTGCAGTGGAAATCTGTGGCAGGGAGGAGGTGTTGAGAGACCTGTTGGCTGGCTTTTCCACAGGGATGTCCCAGGAGAGCCAGGGTGCAGGGGTTTCCCTACGAGAGGACCCAGTCTGTGGATCCCAGGTTCAACAGCTCTCATTAACTATATATACTATATTTATATATATATATATATGTGTGTGTGTGTGTGTGTGTGTCTCTATTTTTCACTTTTATATAATGTGTCCAGCTGCAGAACCAGAGTGAATTGCGGGCGTACTCTGCAGAGAGAGCGGCATTTCTACTGGACGCAGCTCTGGCAGCACGCAGCACCAACAGATCTGACTGTAGGGATGAGGACCGCCGCAATTCTCACATGCTCTTCACCCTGCACATTTCTCAGTGCCGTATGGAGAAAAGCAACAAAGCAGGAAGTATGACTCTTCGGGTTCTTGTTCTCAACTTGCATGTATTTGGGAATGCAAAAGACTAACTGGATGTGGATATATAGTATCAAATCGCTCCTTTGTTTGTCTTTTACTCTAACTGTGTTTAAAAGACATTCTGAACATGAAAATCCTTAAAAGTCCCAAACACATATGCTGTTATTTTTTAATCACAGAAGTAGAATTTTTGAGCATCTCTTCTTATACAATGACAGTTTATAGTAAGATTCTTTAAAAATTTATATTTTAGCCTTCAGTAGAAAAAAATAAATATATATTTGGAACAACAAGAGGATGAATAAATAATGATTTTAGTCAATAATTTTAATTTTTAAAAACTTCTCATTGTGCGTAATATCCCAATTTACCTTTACCATACAAATACAAATTAATTTATAACCCCCTTAATCACGTCCAAGAATACATATATTTTGCATAATTAGTATTTTGAGAAGACAATTACAGAGGCTGCCCAATACATGCCTTTTCCATTATCATGCACTCCATGTTCACTCAGAGTATCAGTTACCCTAATTTGGTCCTGCTGATAACGGCTCTACACTAACAAGCAGGGTTAGCACATTTTCATTACTGGGCGTAGCTATCCTGTCAAATCAGCATGCCAACATTAGCATGATCATTAGTATTGCACTCTTGTTTCTGTAGGCTGGGTTCTGGCCATTGGCACCAGTCAGAATAGTTTTTAATATGTAATGAGGCCAGTGTCTCCTCTGCAGAACTGTTTAGAGAGCTCAGCATGAAATGAGAACCTTGTTTGTATTCTCACTTCACAAGGTGCTTTCTGTTCCATGCACTGCCTTTGCAAATCTCGCTGACAAGAGGTTAATGGCGTCCATCTCGGTGTGAAATAAATGCATCACATCTTTCCTGTTGTGAAACTGTAGGAATTTTGGTCGTGTTATTGACACAGAACTGTAGTCTAAGTAATGTTGCTTGCTGTTTGATGGCGAACCAATGTTGAATCACCTACAAGAGGTGCTCTGTTCAGCTGCTGTCTGATAAGGTCACCTACAACAAAGAGTGTCTGTGACCATGGAGAGGTTGCATGGACATGAGGTTTTATGCAGTGTGCTTCAACCTGCTGATTTATCTTAACCTGCTGAATCACTACTACTGTATACTAGTGAGTGCATGGACAACGAGAGTGAAGTTCTGTTCTAACAGACTGTGTGTAACTTTTCAGTGTCTGGGGGTCGGAGTCGTCTGCACCTCCTAGACTTGGGCAGTTGTGAGTCTGATCTGAGTCAAACAAGAGATGGAGGAAGAGGCCAATGTCTGTCATTAGGTGCTCTCGGAAATGTCATCCTCGCCTTGGCCAATGGAGCCAAGCACGTGCCATACAGGTATGTCCTATTTGTATGTGATTAGTTCATGTAATAGTGTTCACAGCGGAGATGTATCTTAAAGCACCCACTGGATCTTCTTGGATCTGCCTGTGCAAAAATTTGTTCTCCCCATCTGATCAATAAAGCCAGTTAGCCAATTTTGCTAGTGAGATGAGATGAATTGATAGGAATCTGTTCCTAGATAACTGGAGATTCTTGCTCAAAGAGAATTTAGAATGTCTCACCGGCATCTGGTTTAGTAAATACGGCAATGTAAGCAGGGAAAATTGATTTTACTGTAAATGTGAAGCAATGTACCAATAATATCCCTCCCACCACAACTAAACACTCCAAACCAGGTCACTTGAAAGAGGAAATTGAGGGATTTCTTATAGTCCGGGGAGCTCATTTTCTTTGGTTGCCTTTCACTCAAGTATGATTCGTAATCCTCTATTTTAAGGCAACCTCTCAATGATATTCGAGAGAAAGAGGGAGAGCGTTTTAAGGCTTATTTTTGATGTATAATTCAGAGACAGCAAGCTTACCATGTTACTGATGGAATCGCTGGGCAACATCAACTGCAGAACCACCATGATCGCCCACATCTCAGACTCGCCAGCCAATTATGCTGACTCTCTCACCACTGTGCAGCTTGCCTCCCGAATTCACCGCATGAGGAAGAAGAAATCGAAGGTATGTAACGCCATTCAAACTGATACATTAGTCATATGTATTGTGTCTGCTCATGTGTACATGTATATGCACATTTGTAGGTCAGGGTAGAGCTGTTTTTTTTAAAACTGTATTTTTAAGTTAAAGTACTCATCCTAAATGATGTTCTTAAATGACTTTTGTTAATCATTAACATTCAGATTTAATTTTTTGTCAGAGAAACAAGTAGTAGGGTCATATTTAAACTGCAAAATTTCTCAATTACCTGTCACATTTCATCAATGTATTTGTTCCAGAGGGAGAACAGTATGTCCACTTCCCCATTACAGAGGCCATTTTCACCATAATTAAGCCTCTTTTACGGAATATATTAATATTTTATAGCTCTCAAAAATGCTATAAAAATGCTATGACTACATAACTTCTAAGCCAATGCATTGTATTGACAACTACTTTAGCCTCTCCTTTGATGTGCACTTTTAACCTTTGTTGATATTGACATGCAGTTGTTAATGAGGGGATGCATCTCAGAATTGATTGGACACTGTGAAAGAGCTAAATGTCGCAATGATATATTGATGTCAGTGTGATATGTTATTCTGTGCAGTATGCATCCAGTTCCTCAGGAGGGGAGAGCTCCTGTGAAGAAGGAAACATCAGACAAAGACCTTTCCACCCTCGGACTGTGGCTCTCGACCCTGAGAATCCTGCACTGTTGTCTAGTGACCCAGATTACTCCTCCAGCAGTGAGCACTCATGTGATACAGTGATCTATGTGGGGCCTGGTGGAGTCCCTTTCTCTGACCATGAACTCAGTGACAATGAAGGCCCCCCAGCATTTGTTCCTATCATTCCCTCCCTAAACAAGAAGCGTGTAAAAGAGGGACCCAAGTCTGATGGGGACCACCTCAAATGTAACACTTTTGCAGAGTTACAAGAGCGGCTTGATTGTATTGATGGCAGTGAGAGTTCAAATGTTTTTACCAGTGAGGGAAAAGGCCAGCAGACTGCTTTCAAAAGTGCAGTAGACAAAGTGTCGGAAGGGACAGCCAAGTCCACTATTCAAAAACTAGCACACCTGCAACCTGCGGCAACTGCTAACAAGACTTCAAGGCAAGATTCTGAGCCTGTTGTAAGAGAGAAAGTTCAGCTCAGTAAAGGATCTTTACAAAAACCCAGTTCCTCCACTTCACAGACCTCAGTTTTGAATACAGAGTGTGGTTTAACCACACGTACACCTCCAGTAGGTATGAGCCAACAAGCCCTAAGACAAGGGGAACAAAGTGGTTTCTTAACTTCTGACAGTGCCCATCACCCCAGCAGAAGTCCAATGGAGGTGAGCCACCTACGTGTTGCTCTGAGGAACAGGTGTTATGATAGGGATGTTTTAAGGACTACGGTCACACTGCAGCAACCTGTGGAGCTTAATGGAGAAGATGAGCTGGTGTTTACTGTGGTTGAGGAGCTGCCTGCTGGTCTGGTTCCAGACAATGGGCAACCTTCCAACATCATTAGCTTTAACAGCAACTGCTCTTTGCAGTCCTTGGCATCTGGCTCACGACCCATTAGTATTATCAGTAGCATCAATGATGAGTTTGATGCTTATACATCCCAGATGAGCAGGTCCCAGCTGAACCAAGCTGCTGCTTCAAACTCACAAGAAGAATTTACTGCAGGACTCACCACTGCACATTCTTCAACCAGCTCCTGGTCTTGCAAGACAAATATTTGTACCACGGGTAGTGATGAGACAACTTGTGAAAGAGGCCTCTCAGTGAAGGATTTGCACAGGGGACAAGACAGCAGCTCCATGATGGATTTACCTGGTGGTTTGCATAGCATCTCTTTCTCCCAACAAAGAGCAAACTGTTCATTAGGTGATAGTGGAATTTGTTTTTCAGAACTAGACTATAATTCTGACAAATTGTCCATATCCAAGTGCCCTCTAGCTCATGACAGTGCCAAAGCATCTCTTGGTGGTCCAAAGTCAATAAGATCTAACAGATCCATTCCCTTACAGTCTACCCAAATTTCATATATTTCTCACTCTACACTTCCCAGAAAGAACACACAAATATCACCCTCTAGCAGTAATTATGGCCATGAGCTACAACACCAAGGGAGTAGAAATGAAGATCAATGGAGCCATCACACTAGTGGTGGGTTACACTCGGCCAGAAATACTGAATTTAACTCTGTTAGCAAACCACCCAAAAGTTCCATGAGTGGAATTCCATCTAGAAAGGCAAGCGGTAATAGCAGCAATGTTACTCATCCTTCCAAAATGCATATGTCATCCACATCTCAAAGAATTGTAGATGGTTGTGAGAAATCTGGTGTTAAGAAAGGGGATCTGAGTAAGATACCTCAGCTTAAGAGAGGAGCCACCACTCTTGGCATGGTCTCAGTGCCCCACAGCTCATCTGAGATGAAATGGGGTAATGATGCCTCACAAACAAGTGGTAGCTTGAAATTTTCATCTCTAGGAAAGAGAGTTAATGGACAGAAAGGTGGTATGCTGCCTAAGTCTGAAAGCATGTCGCCTCCTGCTCCACCAGTCCGAAAGTCTAGCCTGGACCAGAGAACACGGATTTTGTTGTCTCCTAGTGCCTTAAAGTATGTGGGTAATGATGGAGCAAAATCTTCCTCCAAAGCATCAGTTTCTGAGGAGGACTTTGATTTTCGAGTTAGGGGGGAATCCTTCAGCTTTAAGTCTTCCAGCCTAAAGACAGCCTCTAGTCTCAGATCTCATAGTGGCAAAGAAGACAGTGGAAGGCATTTTGGTAGCCTAATGTCCCTTAATAGGTGTGACAGTTTAACCTCAATAGGTTCTAAACCAGGAACTTTGAGAGAGAACATTATTAGCAGCACTGGCAAATCTAGTAAAATAATGCCAAAACTTGCAACTCCTAGTTCCATATCTACACCTACTGCCACTTCCCCTCCATCTACCAGTGGAATTTCTAAGCTTGGACAGATAAAAGCCAGTATATCTCCTAGGGCTATTGTTGGGAATGGCAGCAAAGGAAAGGCATTGTCAAGTAGTGGTTCAAAGAATCTTAGTTCTTCAACCAAGTTCCTTGTTGCCTCCACTACACGGAACACCAGTCTACCTCCAACTGGAAAACCCCCAGCTCGCTCAGTCACAGGCTCAATCGGAAAACCAGGAAGGGGAACTGTTATGGGCACAAAGCAAGCAATTCGTGCAGCCAACAGTCGGGTCAGCGAATTAGCTGTTGGAAGCTCCAAGAAACACCTCAGGGCATCTGATTCAACAGATGGGAGCAATGATGCCCAATTAACCCCCAGGGAGACACCATTGGTTGCTCCTCTGCCCTCTCCATACAGCAAGATCACTGCCCCTCGGCGCCCTCAACGCTACAGTAGTGGCCATGGTAGTGACAACAGCAGTGTACTTAGTGGCGAACTGCCCCCAGCCATGGGGCGCACTGCACTTTTTTATCACAGTGGAGGCAGCAGTGGCTATGAAAGCATGATCAGGGACAGTGAAACCACAGGCAGTGCATCATCTGCCCATGATTCCATGAGTGAGAGTGGAGTGTCCACATCCAGCCGAACGAAGGTCTCAAAATCGCCAAAAAAGAGATCCAATGGTAGGTTTTACCATGGAGAAACTCAGTGCATTATTCCTTCACTGGTAATAAATTATAGAGAGTATTTCTAACATAAATAACAGACGTACTATCTGTGCTCTTGCAATAACAGTAAAAACAAAAATAATAAAGAAAGTATTATTAATGGCAGTAGTACACCTTTATGTAGTTGATTTATTTTGCTGGCCATTACCTTGATATTTTATCTACAGAGACAGAAATATTGCTTTGTATTTTTCTTTAACACAATACATTAAAGGAATATAATCAGTTTGAATGTTGATTTCAAATCTGAAATAATTTGTGTTTGTAAAGACAAAATGATATACAATATTAATAAAGCATTCCCTCTTGCCAGTGTAGTTATTTAGTCAATTCAGATTTATGCGCCTAGGGTATTTAAGTATATCTGGGGCTGGCACAAATAATTCTGTCCTGCTTCTAATGCATATGTAATCACCCTGTGCTGGAGCTGCAGTTGCAGTTGCAGTTGCCCAGAAATCTCTATAAATGCTGTAACCATTGTCAGGCCTCATACATATTTAAACGCATGCCCACAAACTCTGCTGTTTGTCTTCGGCCCACATGAAGAGCATTGCCCTGTGTGACCCCTCCAGGCCTGCAGCGGCGGCGGCTGATTCCTGCTCCCCTGCCGGACACCTCTTCCCTGGGCAGGAAGGTTGGTGCAGCAGGCCAGTGGGTGGATCTACCTCCGCTGGGGGGTATTATGAAGGAGCCCTTTGAGATCAAAGTGTATGAGATCGATGATGTAGAACGCTTTCAGAGACGCAAAGAAGGAATAACAGAGGTAAGTAGAACGTTTGCCATGTATGTTTTGATAACTGTGCAGCTTTTATAAATAGCTAGATGTATGCTACAGTATCTGTTGTGTCTCAAATCTTAGTTTGAGACATTCTTGAGATCTCTTTTTAAACTCTGGGAGACACGTGAGATTAATGAGAATTAATCAATCTCAAGGGGACTCCGGAGAGTTAATTACATTTACATTTATTCGTTTAGCAAATGCTTTTATCCGAAGACACTCACAAATGAGAGAGCATTTAACATGTTGCCATAAGAGACAACAAGCCAGACAATTACATGCCACAGGATGTGAGAGAAATGAGTTTTGTAAACGTCTCAATTTACCATATAATTTCATTGCTGTCTAGGAGACACAACTCAGATATTACAGACATCTCATTTGGGAGAGTTCTCAATTCATCCTGGGACGCTACTGCATGCGTACCAAACACCCAAATGAAGAAAATCTCATTTCAAAATTAGATTCTCATTTAGAGCAAAATCAAAAGCACCATTTCTCTCACATCCTGTGGCATGTAATTGTCAGGAATAAAGCTTATCTCAAGGACAATTACTTAGATTGGCTATTTGACTTTAGATTGAACTGATAGCTTTAGTTAGATAGGCATGACTTGGGTTGTAGGACAGTGAGAAAGCGAAAAGGATGAAAGAAAGGAGAGAGTGGAATAGATGCTTACAGAGATAGAGCGCTGTGGGGAGGAGTCAGAGAACCCATGATGAATGAGGTGTGGCTTCACAATCTGGGGCCCGCCTGATCAGTCTTTATGGCCCCTCCACACAGTGCGTCTATGGGTCATTAACTGCTTTCTTGTGAGTTTCCAACCCTGATCACACAGTCAATTGTGTGAGGAAGATGAGAGGAAAAGACATTAACTCAGTCGAATGGCGCTCAGATTTATTTTCAATTAAGAAAGAATGATCTCAGTTTGTGTATTTGAGTCTGGCAGTTTGCTTGTGAGGAATTAGGCTCCCTCTTAATTTATGTGAATCTGTATACATGCATCTGGGTTTTATAACTGCTGGGTTACAGTAAATTGAGACTGAGACTATCATATCATATTCTATTATTACTAGCTTCCATTTTTACTGTCATTAATAATGTACATGTTTATTGGCCTTGCCAATGTAAACATTTGCTGGCTAACAGAGGTTTTGTTGAAATTATGTGTATGACTTATGACAGGCTTTAATGTTAAAATGGGTTAAAATTCACAAACAAATCATTTAATTGCATAACTTTTCTGCAAAGGTGTTCTTATCCGTTTATAGCTGTCGTAGAGTTATCTGTAATTTCTAGCTATTATTGTAAAAGTTTGGTTGTAACTGTTGTTGCTAAGAAAAATAACTTTTAATGACAAATTATATAGAATAATTTTTTTGGTGTGGTCAGCAGAAAACACAAGGGGAAAGAATGTAGTTCAACTTTCAGTAACCTTAACTTGACCTCTCTTTTAAATCCCTTAAGATTACTTAAGCAAATCACTTAAGTATCTAGCATTTTATTTGTTTATTACCTTCTTGACCCTAGTTAATTTTCCCGAAGGAATCCTCTGTACAGATTAGCGAGCATCACATCAATTGGGCTTATTCCCCTGCACTGTAAAGCAGCCGTTGACTGGTGCTAAGTGCAGGTCCAGATCTTTACAGTGTAGGTCAACTGGTCCGCGCCCTTAGCTAACTGATCACACTACTATTGCAGGGTTTGCAGTACTTTAACGCCCGTCTTAGAATGCTGGAGAAGAGACAACAGCAGATCAGGGAGTTACGGGCTAAACACGAAAAGCTGAAGAAGGAACTGGAGGATGCCAAGAGTCGTCTCATGCTGGATTCCAGCAAGTGGATGGGAGAATGTAAGTGTATTAGTGTGTAGAGAGAGACCTCATGTATGTTTATACACACACTCATATATTTATATATAATACTTGTAATTCTGTGCTAATGAGGAATGCGCACAATAGCGTTTTACTATTGCTATTAGCCAATGGACTTCTTATGGCGGTGATGGTTTACCATGCATCAAGGACAGGAGCATAATTTTACCATGCGCCTTACACAGCATACACTTATTGGTAATATAAACTAATGGCTCCCTTTATGACTTTAATTGAAGCATTTGAACTTTGTGCACTGGACTGCTGAGGTAATGAAACACGCAGAGACCAAAAAATTGGCTACTTTAAACAACTCTTGAGAAGAGGAGTCTAAACAATGTATTATTATTATAATAAATGACTTTGGCTTTCAAGAATATTCTGTATAAAGCTAAACTGGAAAGATTTATGGAGGTGTTTAAAGTTGTAATCCTCTTTAACCATTCAAGTGATGTCAACTAAGCCTTTGTTGGCATCTATAAGACCTCTAAGCTGTAGTAAGAAGGTAAAACTGAGGACACTGGCTTAACAATACTTAACCTTCAGGATAACAATGACCCTAAGAGACTCCATGGCACACTATTTAGCAGGCGACTGTGATTTGACACTCAGAGTTATAGAGTGTTTGATTGCAGAACTTTTTGTAACAAAGACCTTGGTTACATTTTATTTTAAGGTGTCCATTAAGAACTGTGTAATATTAATCAACAACATTTACCTATTTGATGGTTAAGATTAGGATTTGGTTCACAATTGATTACATAAATTATGCATAATTTACTGTTATTACTATAGTAAGTATATGTAACGAGTAACAAAGACACTGTAAAATAAAGTGTTATCATGACCTTCAGTACCAAGAAGTGCAAGACAATAATTTAAAGTAAATGCAGCTCGGCAATGTTATTAAAATTGTTCACATTGCTGTGAATTAAAAATGGAGATCATAGCTTGGATTAGCTAATAATTCCACTGTATATGTTTTGTTCTGTATTTGCCTCTTGGTTTCAGGCAAAAACATAAATGGAGATTGAAAAGTAGCTGCTTTGATAAAATATTTGTTTTTGTAAATGATGTGGGAGAGAAACGTAGGCTTCTCACAATGTAAAATAATAATGTAGAGAAAATGGAAGATGAGTAGAAAGAGGGACTCTGCCTGTGTGTGTGTGTGTTTGTGTATCTAAGAAGTGTCTGTATTCCTGAATCAATAAGGTATTATTTTTCATCTCTGAAATCACTACCTGCCCACTGGCCAGGAGATGTTTACAGTTCATCTGTGACTGCTGTCTTGGGTAAAGCAATGATTGGGCCTGTCATGCTGTATAAATCAGACCCCTCTTCAGAGCCTGTGAAGACTCCTCATACCAACCATCACCTGCATAGTTATGTGATAAATGTTAACAATTTCTCACCTTTAAAGAGTTCTTTGGTATACAGCCACAAAAGGCTTTGTTTTAAGTTTTTATTTTGCACTGTACTTTTGCAAAATACTGTTCAAATTAGTATTTGTTCTTGTCTATCTCGTTATTCTTAAACAAGAATATATTGCATGGCCAAATCGCTTTTTAAAGAAAAGATATTAAGAAGTTTTTTAGAGCATGTATCTTGAATTAAGTATATTTAGTTGCCCTATACGTCTAAATGACACATTTGTACACAATTTTAAACTCACAAATAACTGTTTAATTTATGTTTATATTTATTAGTTGATGTGGACCCAGATCTGGAGCAGGAGTCGCAGGACTACCTGGAGGCTCTGGCTCAGGTCACAGGAGAGCTGGAGTTTTGCGTCAACCTATGCAAGTCTCGTGTGATGATGGAGACCTGCTTCGACATTGCAGTGCCCACGATCCCAGAACAGAGCACACAACAGGAGATGGAGGTCTGACAGAGAACAAAGACAAAACAAGGTGTTGGTTATGACGACAGAAAGCAGATAGTCTAACAAGCTAGCTGTGTGTGTTGGACTAGCTTGTATAGAACACAAAAAAACGTGAGTTTTTTGAGTGTGTTGAGTTGTTTTGTCTTGCAGCAAGAACATGTTTTGAGTCCTATTTTGACGAAAAAAGACATAAGAAAATAGGAGCCAAACAGTGTCCTGAGATCTTTATTAACCTTACCAGGAAGTGCCTTAGACCCCAAGAAGTATTTTTCTTTTCTGATTGGTGCTATTATTGAGACCAACTTTCATATTTCATCATATTTCCTTTGAGATACATTTTCCTTGGAGAAACAAAGTATTTTTAATTTTAATGCAGTGTACAGTGTATTTATATGGGCTAAAGGTGTGTAAAAATATAGTTTTAAGTATTAAACACCAAAAAAACTTAAAAAAAAGGTTCAGCTTCTCAGACGTTTGCCTTTTATACCGTTCATCTTCAAAAATGCAATGGCGGTTGAGCATCGTGCAAAAACGTGGATGTCTCTTGTTGTAAACCATGTTTTCCTCTGGTGGATCTGTTGTCACATGATTGGATAAAGACGCTGAAGCTGTTACACTGTTGTCTATGTCATTTAGTTACACTCTGCTCAATAACTGGACCATAGAAAGGCCCCTGAATCCAGATCAGCTTGTTCAGTTGATTGGTGCAGCTGGTGGCAGACCATAAATTAGAGCCTCAAGCACTTCTCAGGACATCTGACTGAAGTGTGTTTGTACCAACGAGTTTCAGCGCGTGAGCGTGTGTCCGTATTTAAATGCATTGTGCTGATATGGATGCATGTGTTTGTTCCCGTTTGATCACTTAACGTCCAGCGTTATGCTGTTTTCTTTGACCGTGGGAAAATAAATCCACTGCATCTACCTGAACTTTAGAGGATTTTGCCTTCAATAAAATTTCACACGTACAATTGGCTTCCCAGCGCAGGACCTTCTCCTTGCATTCTACAGTGATTTATCAGCAGCCTCTAAGGTGTGATGATTTTTGTCATGTTTATCCTTGAAGTGTGTCTTTTAAGAGAAATGCCATTTCCTAAATGGAATCAAAGAAGAAACAAAAAGAAGAGACTTTTTTTAATTTGATTGCTTTTCCTAATTTAAAAAAAAGAAACTCTCAGGCTCTTTTCTTTCAAGTTGCTGCATGAGATTTTTATTTGTTGTAAAATAAATTGAATTTTCCTCTTTGCTTTATATCTCAGTATGTGATTTCTACTAATAATTTACATTTAACAGATTTGCCAAGCATTTGAGACTTCTGCAATTTCAAATCAATTTTTCAGTGTTTCAGTTTTGTATTGTACAGTTTTTTAACCTTTTTAAAAACCATGTATAGACTCCTCAGTTTGCATTAACATCAAATTATGAATAAAAAAGAATGTTTCCTCTTTCTAATTCACTGTGAAAATTGTGGCCTTTTAATTGAACTCTCTCTTTCATATTCTTTATATAGGTTTTGACAATGGTGTTGTTTGATGTCACATCAAGAGCAGATATGTTCCTTAACTTTTCACACTGAGCAGAATAAACAATTTTGTGTGCCCTTTCAATCACAGTCTGGAAACTTCCAGCATGAATTACGTTTACAGACGACATGCATACAGTTTAGTTCATATATTTAATGCACTGTACCCGATTACTTCTCTGTGAACATATTCATGAGCTTCCAGAATGAAAGGCAATTGGATATATTATGAAATATCAAAAGTATAGCAAAATGGAGAACGTTATCAAACTGTTGATAGATGAAGAATTTAAGATCACGTTTCTGCCTGATCTGTGTTTGGGGGAGAAAACATGTATAGTGTAATGACAGCTTGACATTAAAGTAATTGTTTATGTGGATGGTTAAATTGTTACTGTACGCAAGAGGGCCAGT
>JAZGTJ010008563.1:0-11437 GCA_036877575.1 Botia almorhae
TGTTAAGTCTTGTTTTCTGTGCGGTAATGCATCGCAGTTCCGTCATTTATTTGTTAATCTCTCTTCTGTTTTGTGTCTCTGTTTCTCTCTCCAGGTAAGAATTGAAATCTGAGCCTTCTCACCTGTACGGCACTTAATCTTCAATGTAAGTAGCGTTGAAGTTTCTGTTGCGCCTTGTGCCCTCATACTGTGGGTGTGTAACATACCCTGAATAATGTTGTTTTGACAAACCCTCAGGCAGTTGTGTCGTTCAGAACATCGGAGCTAAGCTTAACCCCCACCCCCCTACCCCCACCTCTTCACTATCTTGTAATCCTGCTGTCAGGCAAACAAAGCCCCTTTGCGGACGTGAGATGATAGGATCTTCTCTCCCTGTTCGTCTGCTTTCATAAAAAGAAGCCATTTAACCACCTGTAATCTTCTCCCAACGCCACCGGCATAGCCATAATACATCCTTAACCTCCATTGACCGTCTCATTTGCATAATCGCCGGTTAAATAGCAACTTCCCAGGGTTTTCGCAATCGCAGTCGAAGCGATACGGTGGAGGTAGACCGTCAGGGGAATACTCGGGCTCAGAGAAACCGACGTGTCTGGATTTGAGGGATAAAAGAACGAGAGTGGGTCGTAACGGGCCTCGAGGATGTGAGTGCGTTTCTCGCTTCTAGAGCCAAAAGTCAGAGAGTCTGAAAGCCGTGCTTGTGTGAGTCTAAAGGGCGGTCGAGTAGCATAGTGTTGAGCACTTAACCTCGGACCGAGACCCCTTTGCATGCAGCTGCACACGCAGCCTGGCCGGTGTTATCTTCACCAGACGGTACCTGGGAAAGACATGCTTAGCTGGGGAGAAGGACAGATAAGAGGCCCTCAGAAAAGAGAGGACAAAAAACACACACCCTCCTGATGTCTGGAGGTGGACGGGGAAAGACAGGAGATTAACATCAGAAATGACAGGGTTGTAGGAGTTTGTGTGTGTCATTTAACTATTGCACCGTTTGTATGTTCTGTCAAGCAGCTCACGTCAAAACCCGGAGCGTGTATTAAAACATTCCTTATTGATTCTTTTTTGGGGACATGTTATTCTGAATAAAAGTTTGTAATCATAGATGGGGAAAATCTTTACGACGTGCAACGATTCTAAAATGATTCTTTTGTTTATTTTGAGTTTAAAGAACTGTATAATCCAATTTTTCAATATAATAACCAATTCGGATAAACATTATATTCAGTTAGGATTTTGGGATTTGATTTTGCCAAGTAGGACGTGTTCCTGGATCAACATATTTTGTTGATTCTGGAATAACATTCCTATCACACAAACGCAATCCTGACCCTAACTATTAACTACCCGCCCAAACCTCAGCCTTAACCCAACCCTAAACCTAACCCTGTAATCTAATAGGTTGAAGGGATTGTTTTGGCAGTCATTGTAAACTTTTGGAAGGTTCGACTTCTTTTTTTTCCCCTTTCCTCCCCTTAAAGTTGTTCCCTAATTAGCTAACTAACAGCTAACAGTTTGGTAACGGTGGTTTGGTAAACAGCTAAGAGGTCTTTACTAAATCTGTAGCCAAATAAACCCCATATGTCACTAAATTCTGCCACTCTTGAGTTTATCCCTTCCTTTCTTCATTATTCAGCTCTAACCCCTGTAGAAAACATTTGTTCACATAGTTCTGCCGATAAAACCGACCACATCAATAAGCCCCCATGGAACCTAATATTGAAGTCTTGGATTATAAAAGGCTGTTTGCCTGTTTACTAAAGTTATATCACCACAAAACTCTAGAGTTCGCCGATTCTGGTCACGTCTCGCGTTGCACTTTTTCTTTCCAAACCAAAATGCATCTAATCCAGGCCATGCAAAATGGTCAGTTAACTGCAGTGCGTTTTGTTGTTGTTCTCTCACACTGAGCTAAATAGAGAGTTAAATCTTTAGAATAGAATTTAATACAACCCTTGCAAGTTTTGTCAAAACTTCCCAGGCTGGGCTGCAGGAGTGGGTATTTCATGTAATGGATGAAAAGGGCTGAGCTAGGGCCTGCATGATGCATGATAACCAGCAGTAGCTGAGCAGTAGTTTTTGGGACTGTTTTTGTTTGCAGAGAGAACAGGGGATGATGGGTGAGGTCATGAATGACATGCGTGTCGGCCAGCGTGTTTACTTCCTGCTCGCATGCTTCTCTAGATGTAGCATTGCATGTCCTCTAGCGCTCTGGGTCAGGACAAACAGAGGATGTCTGAAGCTCTGTGTGGAATTATGATGGATTGGCTTTATTAGGAGTGGAACTCAGCATCTGGGGAAAATCAAGGGTGAGCATAACAAACCATGGGGCGAACAAGCGACCCTGCAAACTTTAGAGGAGTTTTACAGCTCCAGGCAAACAGCCGGGAAATCAGCAGGGCGGAAGATGTGAGATTGCATTTGTATGTAGTGAGAAGACATTGAATAAGAGGCCAGATAGTGAAGATAATTAACTCCATCCACTCAGAGCCATCTGCTGCCATGATGGACTTTGAACTTTGCAGTTTTCCTTTTTCTTTCTTTCGTTCGTTCTTTCGTTCTTTGTCTGTTTGTTTGTCTGAATGTTTTCAGAATATTGGCTAACATGTATGAGTTTACAGTTATCAAAGTACATTCTTTTTTTGTTGTTTTTTTTAACATTATATAATCATTGATTAAAAAAACGATATTCTTAAAGGTTTGTTGGTTTGTTGTTGTTTGTTGGTTAAAATAACATTTATAATGTTTTTGTTACTTCATGGAAATGTTAGGGTAACGTTTGTACAACCGAAAATTGTTAGCTGTGTGTGTGGAATTGTATAGCCTGCATATGCCTGCCAGATACTCATGACAGCTGAATGCAGTTGTCTCCTCTCTTCAGTGCTCAGTCATGTTCTGTAGACACTGAGAGTTTCTGCCACTGGACCGTGCTGAAACTGTAGTGCAGTCAGATCACATGGAGAGGTATGTGTCATCGGCCTGTCTTTCTCCACTGTCGTTTCCCACCCACCCTGCGGTCTAGTAGCAACCCATACATTAAGTCCAGAACATGCTGTTTAAAAACTGTGAGTTTAAAGTTGCTGTAGTTTTTGCTACATCCACCATTGTGGTTTCGTGAATGACTCCTGTATTCCATACACAGACTAAAAAAATGAAGGTTTGCACTCTGGCAAATAAACTTTGTTGTCACTCCTAAACTGCTGCAGTGTGTACGTGGCCTTCTAAACGTAACTCTTCTCGAATCTTTGTCAACTAAGTTTATAGCTGAACTCAGGTAATATTTTTACTCTTTTACTGTTGCTCGCATGTGCCAAATTTACTTTTAGATGGAACTTATGACTGCTGCCTTTCCACTGGGCCCCTCATCTAGTTCTGCATAGACCAGCACTTCTGAGTTCCAAGAAACGGACATCCGTAGCATCCATCCTCCTCTATTTCTGTACAAAGATGGTAATTTAGTGTGTACACCGTCATGTGGATTGGAGATCGTAAAGGCGAAGGGAAATACAGAAACCGAGGAAGGCGTTGGCGGAGTGGAACAGCATTAAAGTGGCTCTTGATGTCTTTGGCTGGACTTTAATAGCTCTCTGTCTCTTTCTTGATCAGTTCCTCTCTGATGTTTGAGGCTGAAGCCCTCCAGTAGAGCAGTGAGAGCCCTCAAGTTAAGAGGTCTAGGTGAGGTCGGGGCAGCTTTGAGGAAGGTCGTTTAGCAGCCAGGAAAAGATGAGAGCCGGGTAGAGAACAGCTGAGGGCAGTTTGATTGTAGACGTGCGTGAAGGTGAACGAGTTGATGGTTTTAGGTGGCAGACGGGACACTTGACCTCTGCCGCAGTCTTTGCCTTGAGACATATGGGCAAAGCAGTAACTGCGAGTATAAGCACATTAACACTGTATGCATTTGTCTGAACGTGTGCACACCGCTGCCAAGATGAGTAACGCAGTGTAGAAAACGATTTTTCCAAGTTTTCTTTGGAATCCCCGTCGGATTGTGAAGGGTTATTTAGGATGGTGTAGTAGTGTTACGATTTACATGTCTAGTGAAATACTTCTGGTTAGGGGTTATGTTCTACTCTGGAGGTCTCAGTAGGGTCTTTCCTGCTGTTTTTGTGCTATTTTGACCTTCGTTTCGTGCCAACTCTATGAAGGAGAGCCTCAGTCTAGAAGAGCCCGCGGCTTTCCATCCGTGACTTTCGGATATTTCCCTCCTTTTCAGATATTCTTGTCTCTCACTGACTTCATAAAACAAAGTTTATGTTCCCCAAGCCATAGGCCCCTATTAGATTCCAAATAACGTTGAGTGCGTGTTTAAAAATACCTTCAGAGATCTGGAGATGTTCTGCAACTCGCCCATTTGGACCCTAATTCAATTAAAAGCCAAGACCGACGGAGACGGGGAAACAGAGACATAGAAATTAAGAGTTGCAGGGGGTGCAAAAGATCTGCTAATCCCAGACTTGCCTTATCGCCGGTGCGTCAGGTCCAGGCAGTGGGAATGCCTCTTGTTCCGCCCCGCTGATCTGACTTCAAAGGCCGTGTACACCCCTGCATTCATTAGAAAGCAGATTACTGCTAATCTGCTGGAGCGCACCTGACGTTCCCTGCCGGATGGAGAGCGGCTGTAACGTGGGTGTAAGAGGGGATTACAGTGATTGCAGAGGTCACAGCACTAACTAACCCAAGACCTGATCGGGGATCAGTGTGCCGAGTGGTTAATTTGTTAATTGGCACAAGGGGAATTAGAGAAAGGGGAAGTAAATAAGGGGGTTGGTTTAGTACCAAACTGAAGTATCATAAGCATTGCATGGAGTGGATGGTTGTTAGTTAGTTGCTTGGTTAGTTAGTTGATTAGATTTTTTTGGTTGGCTCATTAGTTACTTGGTTGGTTTGTTTATATTAGGTTACATTCTGTCTAGGGTATCTCTAATAAATGAATTGGCTCCTTACCAAGAGGATCCAAAAACTTGAGTTATAGACTAGACTAGAGTCATGTATTTACTAGCTAAGCAGTAGTTTATTGTTAGTTCTTGTGATTTAACAAAATGTAACTTGTGTGATTAGCAGACGTTTTTAAACTGAGGTCCTGTCATGTTGATGCTATCAAAGGTGTTTCAGTTGTTATTTAATGTGAACATTATGTAGCCTTGCGTGACCAGAGTCATTAGTGTCCACACATTTCCTGCTTCATGTGTCTGGTGTGATTAGATCTCTGCTCTGCTTCACCTCAGCAGGCGCTCTGGGTGTAATCTTGTGTTAAGTCTTAACAGGCTGATCTGGATCAGACATTGATCTTTGCCTCCTGCTTGTTACACTCATCTGTGTTCACACATGTAACCTTTGACCAATGACAGCGAGCCAGTGTTATATATTCATGCATGAGGTGAATACTCTAAGAGCGTATGGAAATAGTTCACACTAAAATGAGAATTCGTACTCCTAAATATGGATGTGGATTGTGCGAAACACAAAAACTGCATCGGCCACCATTCGCTTTCATTGAAATGTGGTACACAGGAAAAAGTTGTAGCCTGAAAATACATGTTAACTGAATGTTAACTTTCAAGAGCTCGTTCATCTCACAAGCATTAATCAATCCAAGCAACAACCAGTTGAGAGCTGAACACTGACAAACAACGCTTTACTGAAGCATACATTTATGTTCACACTCAGCACAGTGAAGTGGACAGAACTGTGGCAGGAGTTTATGGCTGTCCGTGGGTTTAGATGGAGGTCTGTTGTCAGGTTGCTACATGAGCTGCCCGTGTTGACCTCCATCACTGTGAGAAATGACTAACATCAGAGCCTTTCTAGTTAAAGAAGTTATTATTCCGAGTTAAAATGTAACCTCAAGTCCAAGGCTAAGATAAACATATGGGTAAACCGCAGAGAATCTGGTGCTTTGCGGTGTAAGACTGTGTTAAACTTAGTTGTCTAGTTGAGAGTTAAATATGAACTGCATTTCAGCACTTTACTAAGAAAATATGAGAGCTGCTTGCCAGTACAAAAGTCAACACCTTGATGGTTGCCAGGGTGTTACTATGTTGTTGCTAAGGTGCTCTTAGTTGTTTTAGCAGTTGATATGGAGTTCTTGGCTGTTGCTAAGTGGTTGTTTACCAGCCCAAGTTATGGCTGAGGTCTCTCCCACTTACCTATGACTGACTTGTCAGTTTCTGTCAGCGTTTCTGTCATTTGTCTGTTTTGTCATAAAGAGTAATAGCACAAAGTTTGAAGTTCCATTTATGGCAGTGATGTCACTTTTTTGTGAACTCTTAGTTAGTCAAAGAAAGTATTGTTCTTCTAACCACTCTGCTTCAGCCGAGCGCCTCATACACGAGGGCTGTTTTCAGAACTTGTGGAAGCACACGCTCTTCCAAGAAAGAAGAGCTTAGCCAAGCTAAGTCATGTATACTTAGCCTCCCTGCTCACATAAACACGCAGTAATGCACACACAGGCACAGTTGTCATTGTGGAGGCTGCTTTTTTTTAATACCACAGATGGCCTGTCTTGGAGATGGTGGTGATTACTGGTATTTCTGCAGGCTGGTTTCAGATGGTGATGTTTACTCTTAACTGCTGGACTCTGGCTTCCGTGGCCACATTCGGTTGCTCTTCCTGTCTGCGTGAAGCCAAGCCGCACACCATACACACTTATTCACAGACCAGCTACAGCAGCGCCACGGTTCTGATGCCACACAAACACAGGGGACAAAAAACATCACACAGTTCAAGGCTGTTAATGGACCAGTTTGCCCAGAAATGTCATTACAGCTTCTGTATGACTGTTTCATCCAGAAGTCCACGCAGTCAGATTTTACCTCAGCGTGCTGTCGATTTGTTTGAGGAAAAGACCAAAATTTACAGGTAGCCATTATTTGGCAAAATCGCCCTCATATTATTTGTGAATTTAAAAATGTGTCAGTGTTTTGAACACGTTGGTGCTCGTGCCTCGTAAACGATCATGGTGAGATTTGTTTCTGCGAATTGAAGGAAGTCAAATTTAAGAGCGCACAAATGCACACAAATGCACAAACTGCTTTCTGTATGACAGGCTTCAGCAGAGACAGAAGCGCCCTGTGTGTTAGAAGACCTCTGGGCCCATGCGCTTCCTGCCTTGAGATTACCAACTCAAGTGTAAGAATGTAATAACCCTGAAGTGAACTGAGCTATACAGTCGACATAGATCTCATCTGTTTTGGCTGAACTGAAATCCTTTTAGCACCATTGGTTTTCTGTTTCCGGTTCTTAAAGGGAAAGTTCCCCCACAAAAGGAAATTCTGTCGTCATTTACCATCAGTAAAAATGAAACATCAAAAGACATTTAGATTAGGTCCTTCTTGCCCTGCCAATGTCAAATCTGTTTAACGTTTGAGTGAACAGGAAGTTCCAGTTTTGTGACAAAATTCAGAGTTAAATTCAAAGGGAAATGGGCGTGTGACTTGTTTTTCCGCTAGGAATTGATTGACTCTGGAAAAGTAGGCGTTTAAATCTCGCAGACGGACAGTTGAAGGGGAGTGGTTAATAGCTTGGGCGGAGCCATCTGAATGATGTCATAGAGGTCTGTCATTCCTGAAACATCAATTCAAAAAAATAATGACACGCACAGGCAAATTATCTATAATAAACACAGCCATATTTCATTAATAAATTAGAATAGCACGTTTTGATCACATGCATTTTAATGGCATATGTTGCACGCTATACGTGTTCCCCAACCAAATGGAAGCAGCCTCAGATTACACAACTGTCTTTGTAAGAGGTAGAAGATTTACAGGCTGCTGGTTACCAGGTGTGCCTGTACAGTAAAATATTTATGTGCTGGCTGAAAAATGTGCTTTGGCGTTTACGTCGGGCTGTTGTGTGTTGAAGCAGGTCTCTGTTGACCTGTTCGAATGCCTTGTTTTTAAGAGGCCGAGAGAATGTGAAGTTGTTTGCCCAAACTCTTCCAAGAGACCAGCTGAGTTCAACCATTCCAGTTCAGATGAAACAGACCTGAGGTGAGGAGATCCCTCTAGTGGACAAGTCAATTTGTCCAGTTATCTTCCAGCAAGCTTGTACAGTTTGGGCAGTAGTTCTTTGTGGTGTGAAATATTAGGGTTATTACTTAACCTGAATTGTATTATTTTATGACTGAATCAGTGTTTGGATAAACCTGGACTTGAACCTGCATCGCCCACATGAGCACCATGGCTTAATGTTTTGCTGTGGTTTTACATGTAAAAATATACTATTAACTTTCTGTGCCGCTGTTAGTTTGTGTATGTGATTAGTGCACTGTGTTTCAGAGGCCACTGCCATCTGTTGTCATTTCTGAGAGTCATTGCGTTACAGAGTCCGTCTGTCTGTGGTTGAAGAGCTTGGAGTGCAAGACAGACTGCTGTGGTCTCTCAGACAGTGTTTAAGATTAAATGTACTGCTGAGAATCAAGGGGGTCAGACTCAGAGCAGACACTGGCATTTGTTCTGTATTTGACCCCAAACAACTTGCAGCCATCACAAAATAGTCTTTTGGCTGACTCAAGGGCTCTGTTTAACTAAACAAACCGTTGATAGAAAGTTCAGCAGTGCTTTTGTGGAGTGGACCCCATCTGTCTCCATTTGTAAAGACTGCTCTGAGAAGAATGCATAGCCAGAAGAGACTGAATTGGACGCCTTGCCAAAATGTTGAGCACAGGAGTGATGTTGCTAACTGAAATATAATCATGTTCAAGGCAATTCGATTACATTTACCTCAGAGGAAGTATTTGTCCACTGAGAGCAGAGCCAATGTAACAATTACTCATGATTAGTTTATTTCATGTTATTTAATAACTATTTTTAAGCATTTAATAAATTAATAAATTGGCAATCAATTATTAATAATGGTTGTTTTTGTCACTAAAAGATGATAGATGAAATTCGGCCCAGGCATGTTTTTAAGAGATTCATCCAGAGGTCTGGTGGCATTTTTAGTTCTGGGGATTATTAAAATGCATATTTTTAATATCTATCGCTGTAATTTTTGTGGGCTCTGTAGCGCCTCCTTGTGGCCACCGGTTTGAAACCGCCTGTTCTAAACCTTTGAGGTGGGACTCATTTTCCAGCTTTGGACGTTGTACTCTTGTAAAAAAAAAGAGCTTTGTAGTTACGCACTTTCCACAAATAAGTTATAAATAAGATGAGTCTGTGTTGCCTGGTTACCTCATGAAGATGTTTTCTGTTTGCATGCACACAAACACTCCCAAATTGTGATTGTTCTTACAGAGAAATGAGGTAGCTGTGAAAAAGTGAGCTTTGCTTTGAGAAGGAGGAGGAAGACGTTTGATATTTGGTGACCTGACGTCTCCTGAGGGCCGAATAACACAGCGGATGATTCACACACACAGATGGACTCACGAGAGAGTTCATGAGAGAATGGCATCACAAGTGTGTTAAAATGGAGTGGGCAGAGAAGAGACAAATACCTCCAGTGAGGAGAAAAGGGCAGAAAAGAGCATTTAAAAAAGGAAGGTGCAGATAACACAGAGAGAGAGAGAGAGAGAGGAGAATAACAGAAACGTGTCTGTGTGTGTTTCTGCAGAATGTAGCAAGCAAACAGTAGAATGTAACAGGCAAAACATACACTCTCTCTCTCTCTCTCTCTGTCTGTCTGTCTGTCTGTGTCTCTGTTTATGATTTGCTTTCTTGTTAAGAACTGTTTGCATAGATCTTCAGTTTGTTGTAAACTGTCATACACTTTCCACTGTCTTTACACACACACACACACACTAACACACGCGCACACACACTTCTCTCTCTCACCCTTTAACAGTTTTGACATTTTCACACCCACAGTTCACTTTGGCTGGAAGAGAGTTTTCAGACCTCGTGTTTATTATTCCTGAGAGGTTGATTTGCCAAAAGATGATAGATTATGTGTAACTGAACTGGATTCATTTTTATTCACTGGCCTAAATGTTGCCAATTCCTTAAAGTCAAAGTTTATTTAATAAATAGCTGCTTTAAAATGATGATAGTGACTAAAGGTAATGCCAGAATAAAATATATTGAAGTGCTTTTTTAATAAATAATAATAGTAGTTAGGGTTACATTTTTGACTGTAAATCTAAACATGCTGTCTAATATCATATAGTTTTGTGTGTATGACGTATATATTTACACGCTTCTCTCGTTTAAAGGAAACTTCATTTTCTTGCCACTTGAGCAAAATAGTTTTTTTTTTTTTTGTTATTTTATTATTATTGTTGGGGTTTATTAGGGGCTTATTAGTTTAAAATGTCTACCTATAGGGGGCGCTAAAGCTTCAGAAATGAGTTCATCACGGTTATGCGTGAAGCTCGGGTTCCGTATTTCATCTGTTTGTCTCTGTTTATTAGTTATTTATTTCCATCTCCGTCCGCTTTTGTTATTTCTTGTATTTATGATTTCTGTGTAAAATGGGTTTGTTTGTTTGATACAGATGCTTTGTGTCACTGCGACACAGAAACATTAAGAGACAACAGAGCTACACAGCTCGGTTTGAAGATTACAGCAGGTAGACGCACGTAAATATCAGAGTATAAAATCTCTCCTGTTCCTGCTGTGGAGTTTTACAGCTGTAGTTTATATGGGTGTGTATAGGAACCGTTTTGTGATGGACTGGCCACTTCATGATTCTGTACCTGCCTTTTTGCTTAACCTGATTCTAAGAATGTTGTAGGAACGTTGACACTGTGTTTTAGACATTGTGTTAACATTTTATTAGCTTTAGTTTCTGTGTGTGTTTGTGTGTAATTTGCATAATCTTTGGAGGCACTGGAACTCCATCCCCCGTTAATGTAGACGTTCACTCGTGCTCTTTCAAGCATATGAATTTACTAATACAAAACTTTAATTTGCAATCAACTGTCTTGATGAGTAAGACCTCATGAGTCTTAAACTACAGTTTTTTTATTTGTTACTATGTTCATGTTCACAGCTAGACTGGACTAGCAGAAATCATCTCGTTTCTGAATGTTGGACTCAAGCCGCATCGTAAACGTGAATTAATTTAGTGTGCAGATTACATTCCGCCTTTTGTCTTCATTGGGAGACTCAAAGTTCCTAAGATTGTGTATTTAGACATGTGTGTGTGAGTGTGTGTGTGTGTGTGTGTGTGAGAGAGAGAGAATCACAGCTCACCTGTTTGTCTCATTAGGGAGCTTGTGTGTGGTGAGCTGTGAAGAAACATCAAAGCAGACTTCTGAGTAATGAACCCACATCACGCCTGAGACACTAATACTACCCAACATAACAGCACTCATCACTCCCAACAGAGGAACAGAGAGAGAGAGAGAAGCGTAGAGAGAGAGAGGGAAGCGTAGAGAGAAAGAGGGAAGCGTAGAGAGAGAGAGGGAAGCGTAGAGAGGGATGGAAGCGGCGAGAGAGAGGAAGGGAAGCGGAGAGAGAGAGGAAAGTGGAGAGAGAGAGAGAGAGAGGGAAGCGGAGAG